>BLJB01000173.1:0-61561 GCA_013423325.1 Usnea hakonensis | reverse complement strand
AGCAGGTGTTACTACCATGAGGAGGGTCAGGAGGATGAGGAGGATGAGGAGGATCAGGAGGATGAGGAGGATGGGGAGGATGAGGAGGATAAAGAGGAGCATGAACACGGTCTATGAGGCCACTGGATCGCAATGTAGAAAGCAGCCAATCACGTCTCGCATAGACTCTCCAGTATCTACTCCTAATTTACTACTAGCATTGGTGAGAAGGCTAGATTATGGTAATATCGCATTACTACCAAATATGCGATAAAAAAAAGTAACACCAATTTCGGTATTTTTCACCAATTTCGGTGTTTTTTCGGCCTATAAATCATGAAATTTTTTCATGGGCCTAAACTTGTGGTGGAATAAGTCGGTTAGGGAAGAATTGTCGTCGTTGCAGCGGCGGAGAGTATTGATGGAGCACGGTATCAAGTCGAGAGGTTGAGATTAGCCTAAAAATGGTGGGTCTCTTACACGTGAAAGCTTCTCTGGTTTGGGTGAGTGCATGGGCCTCTCGAAAAGGCAATAGATTGAGGCGAGTACAAGACTGCAGTGTGTATTGGGACTGTGTAGAGACCTTGACGCCTTCAGCTACAATGCTTGCAGCCTCATCACCGCAGCAAGGACCATCGTCACGATACCTTTTCTTTGCCTAGACTTATTACCCTAGTATTCGTATCTCGAGCCAAAGAACAGCAAGTAGACCTTTAAAGTAAATAAGGACTAGGTACATATGGTATTGAAGAGAGCTGAGAGCTTATAAAAGCCATAGATAAATGACTTCCATAGAAGAAGCTGCGGTGGCTACAATATTGGGCAAGCTGACAGTGGCGGTATATTCGTAAAAGTGCGTCCTCGGTAGACCTGCCTCTTTTAGCATGCTCAAAAAAATTAGATTTCTTGGCACTCACACCTGTTGCACCGCACACCTAAATTTGTATACAGAGACCAACATCCATCAGTGGAAATATCTGAATCCATTGAATCGCCCAAATTGGTAATTTTGAAGCCTTAACTCGGTGTATACAGGCTAATTAAGGTATCATAGGCCACCTACTATAACTATTAATAACGTCTTTCGGGAGCTATTTAAGGGTGATTTCGGTGGCTTTCTAGCCTATATAATTAAGAATAATAGATATGATAAGAAGGCTATAGAGCACTTTCGTCACTATATAAGAGGATTTATAGGCTCTCTCGGGCTCGGTATAGGCCTAATTTAGTAGTGTAATAGCTAGGAGGTCACTTATAGGGGAAGGCTATATAGAATAAGGTCTTTCACAGAAGATTATAAAGAGTAGTTATAAGAAATTTCTATATATACGATCTTATTATAGTAGCAAACCCATATAATTGAAGATAATCTATATAGACTACTCCCTCGTTATTCCCCGGAGCAGTATGGCGTATTGTAGTAGTATATTCCTCTGCGCGGGTATGGGCCTTAGCCTAGGTACTACCAGCCTGGGCATTGGACGTTCTGAATATTACGGGGCATGGTGATTCTGTATAGCTTTAAAAAATGACCAAATTGCGACGATTAAATGGATTTCAGATATTTGCACTGATGGATGTTGGTCTCTACATACAAATTTAGGTGTGCCGAGGGTGGGAGACAAAAGTCCCTGCCGACTTTTGCCCAGAATAGCGCCGGAGAGTCGGCAGAGACTTTCAGGTGTGAGTGCCAAGAAATCTAATTTTTTTTGAGCATGCTAATTCCGACCCGTACTCGTAGATACACCGCAAGAACATCTTCTTCTAAGTTATTCTCGACTCCTCCTCGTAAACGGCGTGGCGACACACCATGAGTACGTCTGATTGGATTTACGAAGGCCCTCAAACACAAGAATCTCTAGCGACAAGTGTGATCTTTGCGTCCAAGGCGCCTCAGAAAGAAAACAGGCCCAGAAGCTCTGGCTCGGCGCACCTACCAAAACTAGTAGCTTTGCTCGCGGAGCGTTCTATCTCGGGACCATGGCACCTAAGGCAACAGAATCTGAATTCCATGGGTTCATACATAGCCTCAGGAGGGTTCTTCGATATTTTCGAAGATTCTAATGGCATTGTGGATCAGTCGGTTTACCGAAGGGTTAGTGCTTCCGTGTTGCACACTAATTTGCAAAGTAGACGAAAGACCTGATGATTCCATATCTAGCAACGAAACGTTGACTTTGGGTTGTTCCAGCGAGAATTCTATGCTCTGGCGCGAGACGACATAAAATCCCATATCAACATTGTGCAAGTCAAGTCATGGGGCTTCGATTATCCTTCCTTTGATAATCTTGACGTTCGTCCCATGATGATGATTGAGAAAGCTATCGGATCCTTGAAGACATTCCTACACAGAGAGTCTCCATCGATCGCTATCAAGCATCAGCTGTGTCTGGATGTTGCTGAAGGCCTTCGCCACGTTCACAATTGCAACATCGTCCATGGAGACCTGAAACCTGAAAATGTCCTCGTAATGGGATCTGCGAATCCACGTGTCCCATTCATAGCAAAGTTGGCGGATTTTGGTGCCTATATCGATTTATGCCTGCCGAATTCCACATCGATGATATACAGTAGCTATACTGGTACCAAGGGCTGGAAACCCCCAGAAGTCTACGAAGATGGGATCAGATCGGTTGAGGTGTTGCCTCGACAACTTTTCTTAAAATGTGACTGTTACGTGTATGGTTTGTTAGTATTCTCTGTTTTCTTACAAAATGGGCAAGGTCCTTTTGTACGCGATATCTCAGAAGACTTGAAAGACGATATATCAATACCTCAGCCACTTGCATCGGTGCTACGTTCACGAATTTCCCGGCTTCTTTCTCATGAGCCTACGTTGCGGCCTGAAGTGAGTCCTGACTTGCTCTGTGACGATAGTGAAACGTACAGGAATTGGTGAGTTGCTCCGTTTGGCTGTTTGCGTTTGCCCTTGGCTTACTCGCCAAAACTGTCTTATAGGGCAAGTGGCAATAAGAGGCTTGAGCGTGACCCTGATCCATCAAATCCTGCTCTAAGATCCTGGCTTGAGTTCTGGAGGGATACGGATGACGCATTATTCTCTCTTCTGTCTAGAGAATACGATGTGGATAGTACTAGTTTTTCAGGTGCATCTCTACTCGGTCTTGCAATTTGTACGGCTTCCAAGGCAAGAGATGGCTTCCAAGGAGAGACCCTAAAATACATGCGAGCTGCTGCACAAGCCTCATGTTTGGCCGCAAAAGGCCTCCTCAGTCAGATCTCCCGAGCATGTAGCTCAGGTTCAAGTCTATCCTCGAATGAAAGGGAGCATCAAGAGAGAGCCTGGCTCTTTGAAGCTGCAGCAAGTGGCTCCTTTACAGCGTTGTGGCAACTTCGTCAAATATCATCTTCTTTGGAGCAGCAAGCTTGGGGAGACTTTCGTAAAAATGGGGGATTCAGCGGATCGATGTCGCCAATTGGGATTTTGCCGCGCCGGCCTCTCATCCAGGTAGAAAACGCGGTAATGCAGCTTCATGAAGCAGCGATATTCGGCACTGGAAAGGACATTTCAAAACTTGCCAATCCATCCACGATAGACGAAGTGGATAGCGAAGGACAGACAGCCCTGTACAAAGCTGCCAGAGCAGGCAATTTCGAAACTCTGAAAGCTTTGATCGAGCTTAATGCAGATTCTTCTATAACGACGGCATCGGCTCACATATCATGCCTTCACTGGCTGTTCATGTTCGATTCAGGCTCCGTTGAATCAGTTGTCCATTTGTTACGCTCGAGATTCGCATGTCTCAGTGCTAGAACAAATGTTGTACGTGAAGGGACGTATTGGAGACATGTTCTTTATGAGCATTTTCCTTTCCACTGGCCCATTGGCACTCCATTCCACTGGGCGTGCTTCACTAGGTCTTTCCCATCGATGCAAGCTTTGCTCCGAAATGGTGTTGATGTGGATGAGTTAGACTCAGAGACAGACAGTCGAGCACAAACTCCTCTAGGTATGGCAATGTATCGAGGAGATGCGGAAGTGGTGGGCTTCTTGCTCCAGCGCGGGGCGAGTCCAAATCGAGTTGATGGCTCTGGCCGCAACCCTCTGCATATGCTGGCTTTGAGTACCGCTTTGAATCGGCTACTTCAGCTTCCCAAGTGCTTTTATTGGTGGTGTATCCACGGTGCGCAAGAAACGCATATTGAGCTTGTTACTAAGTGCGTTAATCTAGTAGTGGCTGCTGGTGGTAACATCAACGCCCGAAGGGGCTCAAGTCAGCACGGGAATACACCTTTGCTAGATGCTATCGCCTCCAATGACGGTGGAGTGGCCCTAGCGTTATTGAAAGCGGGAGCAGACGCATCTTTGTGTGATGAATTGGAAATATCACCCTTCCATTATTGGGCGTCATTAGACGGAAGAAGGCTCATTTATCCAAGTACCTGGGAGCCTGTTTTATGCCTGTTGATGGATCTCTCGCCCGAAGCTCACGGAACGGACTATCTAGGTGAAGATGTACTCCATCATGCAGTATCTAACCCTTCCTTCGATCACTTCAAGCGTGCAATGGAACTCCTACTCGAAAGTCCTCTGCGCAAAAGAGTGACCCACAGAAATAAACACGATCGCAGTCTCTTAAAATCGGTGTTACTGCGTATGGTAACAGGAGGAAGGGACGTTGAGCCCCGTTTTGAATTCTTGCTTGATTCTGTTGGGGCTGTGAAGTTGGAGGAGGAAAATATAGGTGATTTAATTTGGACCACTTGCGGAAACGAGACACTTAGCGACCAGACTTGTTTGAGAATCATCAAAAGGCTTTTCAATTGCAAAGAAGCCGTAAATCATGACGATCTTATCACGAAGCTCTACGGGAACGAACCCGGCATTTGGGCTGGGCGCAAAGGGACTAACATCTTGATGATGGCAATTTTGAATGCCCATTTCGAAACTGTCAAGTTCCTATTACGACCGACCATTGACTTACAGATCCTTTCCATGAGCGGTCGGTCTATCCTTGATTTCGCTCTACACAGAGCCGAACTATTGCGCCGTACAGGCTTAGAGCGCTGGAGTAGCCACGGGCCGGCAGGAGAACCCCCCAAGCATCGAGGCCACAAGAACAACAGGGATCCGAACAGCTTTAGAGAACTCTTCTGGGCTGGGCAAATCCTTCCGAACGCCACTGGTGAGTCAATACGCTTCATGGTAAGCTTGCCTAACGATAATGCAATCTAGTGGGTGGTGAAACCTCGATTTACAACAGTAAGTTGACCACGCAGGTCAGTTCACAAGGTGTCTGACTCCAAACAGAAGAGAGATACTTTGCAATCATGAATATCGTGGAGCTCATAATTGAAAAAGGTGGCAAGCCGGGAGAGGACTCCAATATAGAAAGGCCAAGGCAATTTGACGCAGAGACTGTAGAGATCCAGGACTGGGGCCATCTGTATAAACCAGAAGAGCAGCCTTATTACGAGATGTGGAAGCCTCTATATATGTTTGATCAGTAACAGCTACAACATTCAACGTCAAATACTATTTAGCGACTATGTTTCGTGTCAATTAGGCTATCGTCTCGGCGCCCTTTCTCATCCACATAACCCATATTGATATCATATCTATGCTGGTCCTGACACGTAGGGCCCCGCAGGAACGCGGAGACGCGTCACACAAGTAGTTCAGCGAACAAGCAGGGATAATCGCTCCAGTCGTTGATCTGACGATTGAGCTCAGTTCGATACGACTCCGTTGCCAGCGATGAAAACGACCATGACGGTGGCATAACTGGAGAGTGTAAGTTGAGAATCTCAGAATTGATGACGGGTTTGGATCGCGTCGAGAGTACTCACGTCGTTCCAGCGAGAACTGTCTCCTTGATGTTGGCACTTGTGAGACCAGGAAGACACAACACAAATACTGCGCAAGATATAATGATCGCAATAGTTTTGGCTGTCATACTGGTTAGAGAATTAACAACGACGATGGGAACTAAGAGTAACGTTATGACTAGGCCTGCGGCAACAAAACGTGCAAAGGGTTCGATCGTTGCGGCAGACAGTATGTGAATATCAGAGTCTCGAGATTCGTTGCTGAAACGGAGCTAAACAAATGCAGTTTGGTTAGAAAAAGGCAACAACAGCCTGGGCAAAGACTCACCAAACGCCGAAGGGGCCGAATATTGATCGCAAGATCTTCTATAAGTTCCTGGAAAGGTGTTAAAGCACTATCTTCTGCTCTGATAGGACTAATCAAGTCCTTTCCGGTCGTCAAAAATTCAGTCTCGTCACGAGCAACGCATCCTGTGTATTCTAGCCAATTGCATAGATTGGTGACATCGCGCGGTCTTGCGGCCTTGAGACTGAAGATGTGATCAAGTCTCTCCAAATATTTGTCTTCGAGCATCTTGTCAGTGCCTCTCGATGCAAGGAACAACGACGCTATAACCGCCTCACCATAATCCTGCAAAGCTACGTCTATGTCGGCCAACACTCTTTCTCGGCCTTGGTTCCTGTCCCTTCTCAAGCTGCCCAGAAAAAGTGGCTGCAGCTCTTCCTCATCGATACGCTGCAATTGATGTTCGAGTTTAGCTAATCGATCCTGCTTTTGTAGCAGGAGACGAGCGCGCAGCGTCGAGAATCGGCGGCACGCATAGAATGACGAGTGTGTCCCGATCAGTGCAGAGAAACGGGGGTAGCCGGACGGATGATCCTCCACTAGAGTGCTGCTTATGAGAACAGACTGTTGCTTAGGAATCCAGACTTTCCACTGTCCTCGTACCTTGTGGTGTCACATTTGGTCGGGCTGGCGGGTCAAGCCACCCCCGCCATTTCCGAGCCACGAACGAATAGCAAGAGCCCGGAACCGAGATGCTGAGGCGCCTGTACCACCAGCAGATGCTATCATAGACCTCGTCCATATCTGGGTACATCCGAGAACCTTGATATTTCAACTAATTTTGCAAGTAGCCGTCACTGGAACCTATTGCACCTGGCAGGCTCCAGAATGCGTTACCTCTTATCTGTAGCATATTCAAGGCTGATGATACGCCCGTCTTTTACAGGCGTCTGCCCCTAAGTAAGATTGGGTTGGTAGGTATCTGCCAAGGACCTGCCCGGGAGCGTTCGATAGACGGCTTGGCGGACCGGGGCCCCACTGAACTTTCGGCATATGTATGGCATCTGCTGAATAATCGAATTCCACGCATCGAATATAGCACCCCCCCCTTATTTCTTTCCTCTCTCTCTTCTTCTTCCGCAAATTCTGCACTCGTACTCGTACACTCACTTACTTACTTTACTTACTTACCTTGCATGTTCTCCCCGCGATCTTTCTTTCTTTCTTTCCTTTCCTTTCCTTTCCTTTCCTTCCCTTCACGACCGATGGTGGATGTTGGGTTCATACATACGGACTTGGATCCTGGATCGTACTGATGGAGGAAGGAAGGAAGGGGGAGCGGAGAGCTCTGCTTTTTGGGGGGTTTTTTGGGGGGTTTTGGGTTTTTGCTGGTTTTGCTGGATTTGGTGGGGGGGGGGGGGGGGGGGGGNNGTTGGGGGGGGGGGGGGGGGGGGGGGATGATGTATATCGATTGCTATGGAAGTTTGTTGTCACTCATGGCTCTGTTTCTGATACGTGATTAACGAGAGCGATGGGGGGCGGTAGTTAGGTTGGAGGGGGGGGGGAGGGTATTGTGAGGGGGGAGGGTTTTGCTGGACTTCATCTTTGGTGGTGGGTGGGCTGGAGAGGGAATGAGTGGGGGAAGAGAGAGGGAGAGAGGGAGAGAGGGTGGAGGGAATATGATATGAGATTGATGGATAAATATCATGGCTGGAACAGAGTGGGTGTGGGATCAATGTTCAATCAATATCTATCCGTTTACTGCATTCCCTCTGACTATGATTGTTTTCCACACTCCGCGCAATGCAATGCACCGTAGTCTGTACCAGCAACCCCACTCCTCTTTCTCCAATACCATACTCCCACTCACTCCACTCAACTCACCCCTTTACTCTCCAACCGCTCCCCAATCTCCTTCCACAGCCCCCCCAACTCCCCCTCATTCCCCTCCACCTCCAGCCCCCTCCCCACCCACCCCCTCGCCTCCTCCCACCTCCCCATCTCACAAAGACACCTCCCCCTTCTCCACCACGCCTTCCCATTCCCCCCTTTCTTCAGCTCCACACTCGTCTCCGCATCGCTCGCCCCTTCGGGCCACATCTGCGCGGCCATGTAGGCCTGCGCGCGGTTCGCGTACAGGAGCGCGGCTTCCTCGTTGACTAACGTGTGCGGTTCCCAGGGGGGGCGGCCGAGGGCCATTTCTAGGCCGTAGGTGTAGAGTTTGATGGCGTCGTGGGCTTGGGTGGGGGTCGTGGTTTTGTGGGTGCGGAGGGAGGTGTTGCCTTGTTCGCGCATTTTTTGGATTTGCGCGGAACGTTTGGGGTTGGTGGGTGTGGGGGGTGGGGGGATTTGGTGGGGGAGGGAGAGGAGGGTGCGGTGGAGGGCGTTGAGGGTTGTTAGGTCGGTTGATAGGGTGGGGGTCGAGGAGGAGAGGGTTTTGCTGGTGGGGTCCATGGTTATGGGGAGGAGGGTGAATGTTTCGTCCATCGTGGGGAGGTGAGTGGGGAGGTTTGGGGGTATGGTTTGGTTGAGGAGAGGGGACGTTTGCGCGGTGATGTGTTGCTGTAGAAGAAGCGTGTTGTGAGTAGATTGAGAGGTAGTAAGCTTGTTTTGTGGGTAGGTATGAAAGAGAAATGAATGTTGCCAAATGTTCAAATGCCGCTGAAGACGCCAAGACACCAAGACTACGGGTAAGGCTGATACCAGAATCATGGCTTTGGACGCCTATTGTTTCTGTATTTGGTCAGGTCAGCCATTATACCGACTTGAGGAATCGGCAAGCCGTAGCCTATGTTTCAGTGTATAAGGGAGTACACGTCATTTGGGCATCACCAATATATGCTTCTACAAGACTTTTGGATTATCATCATGCTCCTCCCATTTGCAAGCAGTGAATAGGTCTCGTACTTTACCCTTCTTTACTAGGTACATAGAACCCACCCAGCCTTCAGCATACCTTGATTGCAGTTGTTTCAGAAACATGCTGTTGCACGGGAAGTGGATGTTCAATTTCCACCTGCATGCATGCAAAAATTACTTTTGAATTGCGGAGACGAGGAGGGGTGTAGGTTAATTTTATCAGATAGGTCCTTCACAGTATCCCGGGAATTGGACTCGACAACGGAAGCAGGGAGGTAGTACCAAGAAACCCTCATGGATCAAGAGGTGTCTGCTCTTGGTCAAATAAAGTGAATTTCTCGGAGTTAGGTAATAGGGCTGATAGCAATGCCAGAAATCAGAAGAGTAAAAAATGTATAGGGCTGATGACAGGTTTCAGAACATTCTGACTTTCCACGTGGTTTGAAATCAGTCAACGGACTTAACGGGTATTGGAATTACATCATTTCAAGGCTAGAGAAAATCATAAATTAGCCAATCAGATAAGACCTTTGCTGACAGAGTGACTCATATTCGGGAGGATTATCCTACCGATTCTTAAAGTAAGTGGAAGCTTAATTGAAACGCTGATTAGAAATCGGTAAACAAAACTCGTTCCAACTTCACGCTAGTACTCAAGTCTCAAGATTACTGTTCAATCTAATTTTAAAAGAGGTAAATGTTGTTGATGTTTTGCTGTCATCCTCACTAGTATTCTATTATTCTATTCTACAGCTCGATAGCTCAAGCTTAACTTGATGAACAATCCAATCTTCGGGCCAAAATCGCAATTGCTGACTTGTCGTCCATTATCAAGCAATCGCTGACTCCACAAACACTAACCCAATCCACTCACACCGCTATGTATACATTGTTGACTTTACTTGAATATATAATGCTCCCTATCTTGTCTCACTTCCTTCCCTTTCTTCACTTCCTCAATCATCCTGCCTCTGCCTCTCTGCTATTCTATTTCTATCCCTGCAACACAATCTCTGCGTAGCCCTATCTGATACCATCCTCTTCTACAACCCTTTTCCTTTCTTTTCAGTCAAGATACCCTGTGAGCGTTTGCAGCATGTCTGATTTAATTCGCGAGGCGCCCATGGGCCAACTCATTCGATTCCTTACCCGTAACAGAGTCCTCAAGTATCCAGAAGAGATTCCTGGCTTCGAGCTCCCAGAAACCTACAACAAAGTCATCAACGCCTCTGATTCCGAAAAGCTTACCCCATCACGCTCTGATTCAGACGCAGACGAAAAATATGTCAAATCCATACAAGATTTCCCCGAGCTCCAACATCACCCTACCACTCGCAGCATCAAATCCGGCGATATCGAGGCACCGGCTGCATTGACGCGCACCAAGACCAGGGAAAGTACAAAACCGTACACCGAAGAACGCCTCCAAGTCGAAGCAGAACTGCAAATTGAGCGCACAAAGTCTCTCCCCATAGTTCCTCAAAAAACCTCAGATGGCAACATCCTGGTTGATTGGTACACGACCGACGATGCAGCCAACCCACAGAATTGGTCCAACGGCAAGCGTTTCTTTGTCGCCTTGATAGTCTGCGCCTACACCTTTGCCGTCTACACCGGCTCCGCAATCTACACCTCCGGTGAAGCCGGCGTCATCGAAGCCTTTGGCGTCTCCCCAACCGATGCATCGCTCCCTCTCTCCCTCTACGTCCTCGCCTACGGCATCGGCCCACTAATTTTTGCCCCGCTCAGCGAAATCCCCCTTGTCGGCCGAAGTCCCGTCTACGCCGTCACCTTTCTCATCTTCCTCATCCTCTCCATCCCAACCGCTTTGGTCAAAAACTTTGCCGGCCTCCTGGTCCTCCGTTTCCTCCAAGGCTTCTTCGGCAGCCCCTGCCTCGCCAACGGCGGCGCCACAATGCAAGACATGTATTCGCTCATCAAGCTCCCCTACGCCCTGACCTTCTGGGTCTCCTTTGCCTACTGCGGCCCCGCCCTCGGACCCCTCATGTCGGGCTTCGCCGTCATGGCCAAAGGCTGGCGCTGGTCCCTCTGGGAAATCGTCTGGATCGCCGCCCCCGTCTTCGTCCTCATGTTCCTCCTCGTCCCCGAAACCTCCACCCCCAACATCCTCCTCCGCCGCGCCAAGCGCCTCCGCGCCCTCACCGGCGACACCCGCCTCCGCTCGCAGTCCGAAATCGACCAAAAGAACATCAAACCCGCCAAAGTGCTCCTCTCCGCCTTCATCAAACCCATCGAAATCACAATCAAGGACCCGGCCATCGCCTTTGTGAACCTCTACACCGCCCTCGTCTACGGCATCTACTACTCCTTCTTCGAGGTCTTCCCGCTCGTCTACCCGGTCTACTACGGCTTCACCCTCGGCACCGTCGGCGTCCTCTTCACCTGCATCCTCGTCGCCTGCGGCCTCGGCGCCCTCACGTACTGCCTCTACCTCTACCTCTACCTCGTGCCCGACATCATGGCCCACGGCCTCCGCGCCCAGGAACACAGGCTCGTCCCCGCCCTCTTCGGCTCCTTCCTGCCCCCGGTCGGCCTCTTCATCTTCGCCTGGACGGCCCGTCCGGACTTGCCGTGGATCGCGAGCGTTATCGGCATCGTCATTTACGGCGCGTCTTGCTTCGTCGTCCTCCAGTGCGTCTTTGTCTACGTCCCGCTGTCGTACCCCCAGTACGCGGCTTCGCTGTTCGCGGGGAACGATTTCTTCCGCTCCGCGCTCGCGTGTGGCAGTATCTTGTTTGCGCGTCCGTTGTTCATCAACCTTGGTGTCGATAAGGGGGTCACGCTGCTGGCGGGCTTGAGTATTATGGGTATTGTGGGGATGTTTGTGCTGTATTATGAGGGGGCGAATTTACGCGCGAGGAGCAAGTTTGCGATGTCTTGAGGGGGGGACCGGGGGGGGAGGGGCCGGGGGGGGGAGGGGCAGGGGAAGGGCTGTGTACTTCCATTTGCTTGCTACCTCTATCTGTATTTTGTATGGTTACCTCTTTGGGACACATACTGGCTTCGTCTCTTGGGATATTGTACATATGTACATACGTTTTTCTTTTTCCTTCCCCTTCTTTTCTTTTTTTTGGGAAAAACAGTAAAATAATAGAATTAGCCATAGAATTAGCCATGGAAAATAAAAAAGTCATACTAATACAGCTGGAGCTCTATAGATAGATAGGATAGCCAAGCTTCTTCCTACTTCCCACTTCCCCTTCCATACTATCCCATCTATCCCTCCCATCTCTCCTATCTTCTATCTATCCCATCATCCCATCCCAATCTTTTATCTATCTTACCATTTCTACTCTCCTCTACTCTGTATATATACGGAACCCGCTCTTCTAAGAAAGAAATGAAGAGAAATTCCTTTTATTGGATGGATGGATGGATGGTGATAGATGTAGGAAGGGAGAGAGAGAGAGAGAGAGGGAGAGCGATTTGGTTTGGGTTGGTATACGTACAACATACTCGTGAATGGATGTTAGTTGATTATCTTATCTTATCTTGTATTGTATTGCTTGTTTACTTTACATACGAGTGTGATGGGCGAGCGGAAAAGGAGTCATCGTATCGAACAGGTATGGCACCGAAGAGAGATATGTATATCAAAATCCCATAAGAACACACACTTATTAACGGCCTCCCATTTTCCATTTCCATGACCCGACACCCCAACCCAACCCAACCCAACCTATCCGAATCCCCACCCCACCCTACAAACTCAGCACCCAAAGACCTTGGCCGTCGAAACATTGACCCGCGACCACCGCCGCCCGCTCACCGCCGCCGCCGCGAACACACCGGGCCAATACACATGGTAGAGCCACCACGTCGGCAGCGGGTCCCAGAGTTCAAAACTGCCGTCGCGCCATAGCAGCAGGTGCTGCAGGAAAGTGGCGAGGGCGTGGAGAGAGGCGCTGAGGGGGATTTTGCGGCGGAGGAGGGAGAGGAGGGGTTGGAGGACGAGGGTGAGGAGGTCGTGGCCGAGCCAGTAGACGCGGGGTGCGGTTTTGGTGGCGGTGAGGGGGACGACGGGGAGGTAGGGGTTGGTGTGGCCGTTTGTGTTTGGGCGTGGGTGGGGAGGTTGGAGGGTTGGTGTGGGGGTGAGGGTAGAGTGCTTGGATTGCGGGTCCGTGTAGCCATTGATATGCGGCTTGTCAATGACATCGGTGCCGTTGGCCACCGGATCCAGCGCGCTCAGATACGCATCTGCGAGAGCCTGTTCTTGTCCTCGGAAAAGCACCACGGCCGTGTGAGCGCGGGGGTTACACTCGATGGGCAGGATTGCCATCTGCACGCCTTTTTCCGATGCCACTTCTTCGATGAGGAAGTCGAAAGAGAGATGCCCTGTCATGTTGGCATCGCTTCTCCGCACAAACTCCTCTGTGAAGCGCAGCATGGCGCGGCTGAGTGCGGAATCGGCGGGTAGGACTTCGTAATGCATCAACAGTTCTGAAGAAGGGCAGGCGAGGAATGCTTTGACTTCGTTGTTGACTATTAGAGCGTGGGTGGCGTATTCCCGTCCTGTGATGAATTGTTGTAGCACCCAAGGCTTGTCTCCGGATATTGGTATTGCTGAGACGTGGTTATAGGTCTCGCTGAGGGTTCTTCTTGGCAAGATCGTCATATCGCCCCTCGCTGCATCATCCATGCCCACACTCTTCATGATGTATTTTTTCTTGGTCCTGGGACTCTCGTGGAGCACCTTGTGCACCGCGTCTCGGCTGGTCACACTATGCGTTTCTGGTATAGGGAGGCCCAGGCGTTGGGTCTCGGCGATGAAGGAGTCTTTCTCATGTAGCATCTGCGTGGTCACAACATCGTACTGTATGCACCGCACATCGCTTCTCTTCTCCAGCACCTCTTTGGCCTGGCCATCATCCACCGCCGACGCAACACCCGAGCAGCTGACCCATAAATCCACCTTTTCTTTTCTCACAATGTGCAGTAGAGCATCAATGTAGTATGCCACCCCGGTTTTCTCGTTCGGCTTGGGCAAAGGGTAGAAGCTCTGTAGCGCTTTGCTGAACCTCCCAGAGACTGGTATCCCATTTGGCTCGAAATCGGCACCAATGACATTGTGGCCAGCTTTGTAGAACGTTCTTGCCAAGAACAAGCCTTTTGTCATGCCGACTCCCGTGACGAGGATCGTCTTGGGGCGGAAATTGGGATTCCCATCGCCGGCGCTGCGTCGAATACGCTTCCTCGTAGCAATTTCGGTGCTCAAAATAGGCCGGGCGACGTAACAAGCGAAGAGGAGGAAGGTAGAAAGTGGGAGAAGGAAGATTGAGATGGAGATGAGGGAGACATTTTGGGCGAAATGGAGACTGTAGGGTGAGTCGGCGTCGAGCATTGCGGGAAGTGAGTAATGGTCAATGTCATACTAGAAGTGCATGGCTTACTAGACTTAGGCAGGTGTGGTCTTATATACAGTAGAGTACAGTGATGATAACAAACGATATCCCAAAAATGACAAGGTGACGCCAATCTTCTCAAAATTTCCGCATGGCTGATCTTTGGCTTCGAAAATGAAAAGGTGAAGCCATCCCCAACCCGAAATAAATTACGTCATACGTCATTGCGGATACGCATCAATACATATACCTTTACATATCCACATCATTTTGTTCAGTAAAGGGCGTTCAGTTTCATGGAATTCACTTTTCATGGCCTCTGTCGACCGAAACTATCAAATCTCAGGTCCTGCTACTGCATCATCTTTGCCTGTTCTACCGCCATTACTACGATGTAACGATCCAATCGCAGCCTCCTAGAGTCTCCTAATTCTCTGCCCAGAAATTTGAACTAAGATTTGGACCCATTGGTGTATCCATTGGCGCCGTTAGTCAGACCGTTCACAGCACCATTGCCGTTGATAAGCTTTTCCTTGACACCATTGGCGGTGCCATTCGTGTACCCCTTGGGGACGCTCCCTCCGTGGATAGCACCGTTGCCATTCAGACTTCCTGCTTTGGCGGCCGCCACCTCCACCGCTTTGACCTCGGACTTGGTGTTTTCCGTGTAGCCGGTATCACTACCGTCAACGAAAGCTTCGAGACCCTCCCCGTTACGTGGATACTCCTTCATCAATTCCTTGTGTCTTCTCAGAGCAGCGTTGAGCTCCTTGGGGCTGACATCGTTCAGAAACGTGCAGGATCCAATCGGATTGGGCACTGCTGCACGAAGCTTGCCGTCCCGTGTCTTGAGAATGGCTGCAGTCCCTTTGTCTAGAATTTCTTCGTCGAATTGAGGATGGTCCATAGATAGGCCAGCACGAGAAAAGAGATTGAGAATGCGTCGATGTTCAGCATCCGAGATTAAATGTCGACTGTTGGCCAATGTCGCCGAATATGCCATGTCGATGGATATGGCGTGCCCGTGGCGTAGAGGTGTTTCGGGAACTAGTTCATGCATGGGCGACCATCTGCAATCAATCAGATCCACCAGAATCCGTGGATTGTGTGTGAAACTCACGTGTGACCATACGCAATGACTCGATCCAACCCAATCTCGTGAAGATTCGGGGTCTCAAGCTTCAGCATCTCGTGTATGCCCTCCTTGTTAATCTTGTCCGCCGCGGCACGGATTTCTTCGGAAGCGCCATCCGTGCGACCAAACCCCGTGTCGATGAGTTGCTCGCAGTACTTATCCAAGAGGTTGAAGGTATCGAGGTGAGAGCACGTAGAAATTTTGATCAATTCTGCAAAGCCATTTCTGATTTGTGCAGTGGGCAGGGTGCGAAGGAAAGTGAAATCGAGAAAGGTGTGCATCGGTGCATGGTAAGCACCGAGGCGGTTCTTGTAATTGCCATAGTTGACAGCAACCTTAATCGACACCGATGCGTCTATCAGACCAATGACGGTGGTCGGAACTCGGATGAAATTGGTGTTCCTTCGATAAGCGGCACAAGCGAAGCTGCGGGGGAACCACCGAATATTAGCCCTAGTCTTACTTGAGGGCAACCACTAGGAGAATGATGGGAGAGTGCCTTGATATAATCTCTGGCGATGGCAGCTTTTACCCAGCAACATCAGTCACAAGGCCTCCCCCGACAACCAGGACAGGTTCCTATTTCGCGTCAGTAAATATGGCTGTCTCTACGTATGAAAAGTTCGGTGAAATGAAAACGTCTGCGAGTACCTTTCGAATGATTCCAAATTCTGTCATTGAGTCCACAATGCTCAAGAACGTAGGAATGGTCTTTGCTTTCTCCCCAATCTTGGTCTTGTGCATCTTGAGCTCGAGGCCGTAGTGCTCAAAATACTCTTCGATCTGTCCACCGTACACGTTGTACACGTTCATGTCGGTGACAGCCAACACTCGGCCCCAGCGCTTGTAGCATTCTGCTAGCTGGGGATTCTTGGTGTCAAAGACGCCGTCCAGAAAGGTGAAGTCGTAAGATATCTTCTCGTAGCCGTCGACATGGAATCCAGTCTTGGTCTCCAAGACCGATGCAGTAAAGTCCGACATGTTGAAGTTGTCAGACTGTTTTGAGGTTGAGAAGGTAAGACCCGGTGAAGTGGAAAGGAGATGTTGATATAATGAGCAAGTGTTTCCAGAGCAGAAAAGAGGGATCAAGCTCAGTATAAGAGGACCGTTGGCTAGTACAGAAACCAGTCTGCCTATCCTGACGTAGGCATACTTGCAATGGTGCGTCCACAAAGCAAGTGCTGGGTAGCGACGCCATGATGAGATGAAATGAATAACGTCAATCTGTGGATCTATCCTCTCAAGGCTGCTCGATTTGAGAAGCGTGAGAGTTTGATAGGTTTTGGTCTGGAGATTGCCGAGATGCCCATTTCACTAGCCGCATCTTTCCTCCCGCCTTGACAAGATTGACTTTTCTCTTTGACACAGCGAAAAGGGGAAAGAGAATTCTGACTAGTGATGATGCAAGACGCCAACATCATTCATTGGTCACTTGGTGGAGGCTAAGCAGCCGAAAACACACGCCACCCCCCCGCCAAGATCAAGCGCAATGCAAAGTCCACCTCTTGAGAAAATTTAATTGATTGACACCCTTGCAAAAAGGGACCGGGGAAAAGTAGATTCTTCATGATCTAATTCTTTTTACATCATGAAAATCTTTTGCAATGTTGGCAACTTGGCAATTAATATGCACCCCACAGCGTTAGATGCGCGCTTCGATGAAAACCAGATCTCGGGTAATTAGATTGGGTTAGCTAGCAAGGGGCAAAGGCACAGTCCCATGGTTAAAAGTCTGAATCAGGCGATCCTCCATGGGCCACCAATGCAAGAGACTGCCCCGCGTATAGTGTATAGTGTATAGTGTATTTGCATGATGTATTCCATTCAAACCATATGGAAGGTAGGTAGCCCCTTATCCAGACTCTTCATCCATGAACGAGAGCTTTGCCGAGGCAGCTCTTGGAAGCGTCAGTGTGTATGGACTGGACTTCCAAAAAAAAAAGGAAAGCATGTGATTTCGGATAAGGCTCCGCACCGGCAGCATTGTGTGCGAATCATCTATCATTTGACTTTTCCGCGCTAGGATTTTGGAAGCCAAGTGGGGTGATTTAGACAATTTCGAGACGCCAATTGGTGAATGTTGTGCTAGCCTACTCCCCACCCGACGTCAAACTTGCCCATTTTATTTAGTATGCCAATTGTTTAAAAGTCGACTAAAATCGTTTCGTCATTCGCTTGGCTGTTCCCTGTCAAGACATGTTAATTGCGCGAGCATTAGTCTTCTCTGATCAAGCTTCATTTGTATCTTAGCATTCATCATCGTAGACCTTTCAAAAGCCTTTCGAAATGTCCGTATCCACAATGAGTCGGACCGAACTTAATAAATTCGACAGCAAGAAAGCATATCAAGCACAAGAGGAAGAAGGTGTGCCATTCGTGAGCGTACCAGTGATATTGTCCCATGGGATTTTGCACTAACAATAGCTGCAAGTTCGACGATGGGCGGGAGATTGAACTGTTGCACTTTGTGTACGGTCATCCGTCCGTAGGAGAGATCCGAGGCTCTCCTCAGAAACTGCTGGAAGCCATTGACGAATACGGCCGCACGAAGAAGTATCTCATGAACGTTGGCGACGACAAAGGTAGGATTGTGACGAACTTGATTGCGGACCGAAAGCCGCAAGTAATGGTAGAGCTTGGTGGATATGTTGGGTATGACCAGAATCAGGCTGAAAGATCTGTAGCCGATTTAAGGACGGGGGTACTGACTGTCTGGCAGGTATTCGTGCATTTTGTTTGGGGACGCTGTGAGACGAGCGGGAGGCCGCAGGTATTTCAGTCTCGAAAGGAACCCAGAATTTGCGGCTGTCATCATGTCGCTGGTAGATCTGGCGGGTTTGAGTGACACGGTCAAAGTCGTTGTGGGTTCTAGTGCAGACTCGATCAAGAGACTCCACGCGAATGGCGATCTCACACGGATCGACTTGATGTTCCTCGACCACTACAAGCCAGCGTATACAATAGATCTCAAACTCTGCGAGCATTTGAAGTTGGTCAGTCCAGGAACGGTTCTTGCCGCAGACAATGTGATTAAGCCAGGCAATCCACCATACCTGGAATACGTTCGAAGCAGTGTCTCCAATAAGCAAGAGCAGTACAAAACTGGTGAGACAAACGGTGCCGAGACCGCTAGCTTTGGAGACAGATGGAAAGATCAGTATCGCAAACGCGAAGGGGAGGAAAGATTGAGCACAGAATACAAGGGAAATCCAAACTTGTTGTATGAGAGCGAGCTTGTTAATAGTTATGAGCCAACAGGGGTACCGGTATGTTATTTAGCAGTGATCCATCCAGTCACGTCCACTAATCAGCAACAGGATGGCATCGAGATTACGCGATGTATCAAAGAAATGCAGGTCGAAATGGACGTGAATGGCAATGACCGATGACATCTTGGCCACGAATGGAAAACGTTACGACTCGCCGCTCATTTTTCTAGGCAATGAGACGCGCAGGAAAGACGGATGGCAGCAAGAGACTCTATTGGTTGTAGTGGGAGACAACATTAGTCGCCCCTTGGATTGACTTACGAAGTCAAGTTCTGTAGAGCGATGAATCTATTTCTCGATGATGGAAGAAAGAGAGGAAGAAGGTAGAGAGTAATTTGTACAAAATGACAATAACGTCAAGAGATTTACCGGCCTCCGTACTCTAGCCTCTTTTACGGAATTTCATTTTCCCGGTTTCCCTTCATCCGAGAACCCTTTATTACGTACCCACATGAAAGGCAAGCTATCCGCGAAAATGACGACCACAATGATGGTCGCGGTCTCCTGGTCACCACTAAGCTCATCGCTGAAGATCTACGACCTCAAATCTTGGCTCTTGGACTCGGGATAGTAATGAGTAATGTCTCCCAGGACTTACAACGTTGCAGTCATCGGCTATGGCATGTCCGCCAAAGTAAGTCCGGCACATAGCTGTCAAAGGTCAACAATATCTTGCCTCATACTAAGTGCCACTGCAGGTCTTTCATATTCCCTTAATCCAAGCTGATCCAGAGTTGAATCACTACGCTATCGTCCAACGTACCCCGAAGCCCAATGATGACGCCGAAAAGGATCACCCGGGCATCAAGAGCTACCGCTCAAGCCAAGAGATGGTCCAAGACTCAAAAGTCGAGGTTGTGGTCGTGACGACAGCTCCAACAAGCCATTTTGAACTTGGTAGACTAGCTTTAGAACATGGCAAACACGTCATTATTGAAAAGCCCTTTACTCCCTCCTCCAGAGAAGCCAGCGAGCTCATTGCACTTGCAAAGCGACATAACCGCCTTCTCACCGTCTACCAAAATCGTCGATGGGATACCGACTTCCTGACTCTTTCAAAGCTGCTGGAGGATAGAATACTTGGCCGCGTGGTGGAATTTGAAACACATTTCGATCGACACAGACCTGCTGCTCAAGACCCAGCAAGCACCTGGAAAGCAAAGGCCTCGCCTGGGGGAGGGGCGGTCTACGATTTGGGGACGCACTTGATAGATCAGGTAGTGGTGGCTTTTGGCGTACCGGACAGAGTCACTGGATTTGTTGGATCCCAACGGGAGCACAATCCTGGTGAAGTTGAGGACTCGTGCACCGTGTTGCTTCACTATCGTTCTGGATTACTGGCAACTGTGAAAGCTGCAGTAGTGAGTCCAGAGGAGAACCAGTTACGATACTGGGTGCGTGGAGACAAGGGCTCTTATAAAAAGGTAGTCGAGCCCTCCTTCATACGCATGAAGAGCTGATTCTGATCGATTTTGATTCAGTATCATCTCGATCCCCAAGAAGACCACCTCAAAGCCGGAAAAAAGCCTGGTGACTCAGGCTTCGGCGCCGAGCCAGAAGAACGTGCTGGTATTTTGACGATCGTGCAAGAGGGTCACCCTAGATCGCAAACGCATGCCAACATCGAGCCTCTCACATACAGCGCTTTCTACAGCCAATTTTCGAAGGCAATGTCCGGACAGGATCAGGTGCCAGTGGAGCCTGAAACACCAAGAGATGTTATTCGCTTGATTGAGCTCGCAAGGTTAAGCTCAAGGGAAGGAAAAACACTGGATGTCAAAGAAACCTACGCAAAGATAGATGGGGGGAGATCCGTATAGGGCAAACTACGTTGGAAGCAAGAGCACATACCTTGTCAGAACCGCCTTCGAAGTCTCAGAGATAAATTGGAGGACTATGAAAAGGATGATATCCCAGTTTGAGATGCATGATGATACATGAAGTAGAAGCGACAATTGACCCTCGGACCCTCGGGACCTCCGCTCAGGCGGCTGCTGACTAACCTCAGACATTGTTCTACGTGAGGTTTGTACCACGATTCCAACCACTCCAGCATTTCTGTGTGTCATCGCGTCTATTTTTTGACTAAACCTTTGAATCGTCAAACTTTTGGCCCATATGGTACTTCACACATACCCCGCGAGCTCCATGTCTCGTCAAATGAGTATGACGGAATCCCGTCTAAGCTCGTCATATTCGACTGTGCAACCACCTCCTCTTTGTGTAACCCCCTCCACCTTTCATCCGCCACCTCCTCTTACTTCCTCTTTACTTCAACCTCAAGCACACGTTATGTCTCCTTGCTACTCTAGGATTAGATTCAAGTATACTTCGCATCAGCGGCAAGCATCGAATTGACGCTGTGTCGCCAGACACAATACAGTATTCAACGCAGCTCCTGCTTCTTCGCTCTTTCACAATTAGTCACCGGCTACCAATCTTTTTTCTGCGCTATCTGCTTCATTCTGCGGTCAAGGAGCTCAAAGGTGATGCATGTGTCCAAGGCTAAGGAGTGGCACATTGACATTGACAAATACCTCCGCCCATATGTTCCTCGGAACTTGGTGCATAAGTTTCCAAAACCTCTTTCGCACTTTCTCGGACATAGAGACAGGGCAGGAACAAGGATTGGTAATGTTCTTGTTGCAGCATGGGCTCTTCTTGGGGCCTTCGTTGGAGTAGCTGTGATTGAGGCAGCTTTTATGGCGCCGGGCATCAAAGATCATGGGGTCCCCCTACTCATTGCAAGCTTCGTACGTCTTGGTGAACGTTTCTGCAGGTGCATCCCACGCTGAAATATACAGGGTGCCGCAGCGATATTGGAGTTCAACACTGTCGAATCACCGCTCGCCCAGCCTCGAAACGCTATCATAGGACACGCCCTGTCTGCCGTCGTTGCCATCGGCATCACCAAACTCTTCAAGCTCAACGCCGACTTCAACAATATACGTTGGCTTGCCGGCGCCCTGGCGTGCGGAGTCGCCTCGGCTGTTATGACAGTCACAGAGACTGTGTACCCTCCGGCAGGAGCCACAGCTTTGCTGGCTGCCGTCGATCCACAGGTGGAGCATCTTGGATGGTACTTACTACCACTCGTCCTACTCAGTACGGCTTTGACGTTGATGACATCGCTTCTGATCAACAATATTCAACGACAATATCCTACATACTGGTGGACCCCTGTGAATGTTGGAAAGGTATTAAAGGAAGATGTTGTCGAGGAGGCTCAAACCAATGATATCGAAAACTTTGATAGCTCGAGTTCCAAAGCAGTCACTCTAACCGAGGGTACAAACGGGAGCTCTATCAGTGTCACTGCAGATATGATCGTTGTACCGGACGGACTCTACATTGCTCAGGAAGAGAGAAGCATGTTGGAGATCCTGCAGTGTCGACTGCGGGATAACTCTTTGCAACATTCGGAGCCATTGTCCCAGGTGTGAGTTAGAGGAGTAAAGACGGATATGTCGTCTACCTGTATGGTCCTAGATGGCGTTAGCCATGTTATTCTGCATAGCGTGGTAGGTGTTCCGGAATTGGATAGGGCTACCAGATAGAGCCTGATGATCTTACTATCATCGCCACGGCGTGCTCGGCTCGAGGATTGCTTGGCGTATTGCACACGAAGCGTTGGAGGTACAGCGGTGGAAAAACGACTGCATGGCCGCCACTTGAAATCCCGTTGTCATCGGATAATGCGCGTATTTAGCTAAGCTATTGCTATATTTCATCAATCTCGAATGTTTCGAGACCGACTCATGTATGTGATTCATGTAGTGATGATGTTTTCCCAAAATACAAAACATCCCCATTATTGTACCTGTAGCGCTTGGCGCTAAAAGTCAAGTAAGGTAACTATTAGCGATTTTGGTGGCCCAGCGTGCCCAGCAAAAAAAAAAAAAAAGGTAAAAAGAGCCGAGTGCTCAACTCAGAGACCCGCACAACGAAAAGAAAAACACAAAATATATCCCACCCTCAAACCTGAGTCGGAAGGGAAAAGTACCCTACATTATTCACAACATTCTTTTGCCCAAACCCATCTTGCGGTGCACTCGTCTTGAAAGCCTGTCTCACTTCTCATCCTGCTAAGGCTTTAGCCCTTAGGGCCAGTCGATCAGGCCGCCTGAGACATTCCTGCCGCAACAGCAGCCTCGTCTTTGTCCTTGGTCCTCACCTTTCTGAAAAGCTCACCAGCTGATACCATGGTCTCCGCCTCGAAAGCAGCCCGTCAGGCCAAACGTGCCGAAGATGGAAAGGACAAGAAGAAGACCGCCACCTCAAAACTCTCCTCCAAAGCCGCCTCCCAAAATGGATCCTCCGCCTCATCAGTCAACGGCGACGAGACCCCACCTCTACTCGATGGTGATGGCAATCCCCTACCCGATGACGAGCAACCCGCGACGACGACTGAAAAGATGAAGGACGTGAAGAAGTTGACGGATCAAATGGACAAACACGGCTTGTCGGATCGAGTGACAACTGGCGTACTGGCATCACTGGCAACGAGTCGAGATGTCAAGATCAACTCAGCCTCGCTCGTGTTCCACGGCAAGGTCTTGATTACCGACACTACACTCGAGCTCAACTACAGTCGAAGATACGGTCTGTTGGGAGAGAACGGATGCGGGAAGTCTACACTGTTGAAGGCAATCGACAAGCGTGAATATCCCATACCAGAGCAAGTTGATATCTACTTGTTGAACGAGGGTGCCCCACCGAGTGATTTGGGTGCGCTTGAGTGGGTTGTGAAAGAGGCAGAACGTGAAATGGAAAGGATGGACAAATTAGCTGAGGAGATTTTGGAGAAAAATGGGCCCGAGGACCCAATCCTTGAAGATCTATACGAGGTATGCCTGCCTCAAGGCTCCGGTCCTGGTAATGCTGACTTCAATAGCGAATGGAAACCATGGACCCCTCAACATTCCAAACCCGTGCCTCCCTCATCTTGACTGGACTCGGCTTCAACAAGAAAACAATTGACAAGCGCACAAAAGACATGTCGGGTGGATGGAGGATGCGTGTAGCACTCGCCAAAGCCCTCTTCGTCAAACCCTCCCTTTTACTCCTCGATGACCCAACGGCACATCTGGACCTCGAAGCCTGCGTGTGGCTTGAAGAGTACTTAAAGAAGTGGGACCGTACCCTCATTCTCGTCTCCCACTCCATGGACTTCCTGAACGGTGTCTGCACGAACATGATCGACATGCGCATGAAACAATTGATCTACTACGGTGGTAATTACGATTCATACATCAAGACCCGCTCTGAACAAGAAACCAATCAAATGAAGGCGTACGCGAAGCAACAGGAGGAAATCACCCACATCAAAAAGTTTATTGCGTCTGCGGGTACCTATGCCAACTTGGTTCGACAAGCAAAATCAAGGCAAAAGATCCTCGACAAAATGGAGGCGGATGGATTCATCCAGAAAGTGGCAGAAGATCGAGTTTTTACGTTTCGCTTTGCTGATGTCGAGAAATTGCCACCTCCAGTCCTCTCATTTGACGATGTGACCTTCTCCTACTCCGGCAACGCGAAGGATGACCTCTACAAGAACCTTGACCTTGGTGTGGACATGGACAGTAGAACGGCTCTCGTAGGGCCAAATGGTGTCGGCAAATCTACGCTCCTCCGCCTCATGACTGGCAAGCTGTCACCTACCAGCGGTGTCGTTTCAAGGCATACGCACTTGAAGCTTGGCATGTACAGCCAGCATTCCGCAGAGCAACTTGACCTGACAAAGTCGGCTCTGGATTTTGTACGAGATAAGTACTCTGACAAGAGCCAGGATTACCAATACTGGAGACAACAACTTGGTCGATATGGACTGTCTGGAGAGTCACAAACAGCTTTGATGGGGACATTGTCCGAGGGCCAAAAAAGTAGGATTGTGTTTGCTTTGCTTGCTATTGATGGGCCAAACATGATACTGTTGGACGAGCCGACAAACGGATTGGATATTCCCACAATTGATTCGTTGGCCGATGCAATCAATGCGTTCAGTGGAGGCGTCGTGGTTGTCTCTCACGACTTCAGGTATGCCTCGACATCGTTTCTTGCAGTGCGGCTCAGCGCTAACAGTGGCGGTCAGATTACTTGATAAGATCGCCAAAGACATCATGGTCTGCGAGAACAAGACCATTCGACGATGGGACGGCTCGATTGGCGAGTACAAGAACTACTTGCGGAAAAAGATGGTTACGATGGGCCAGGTTTAGGACTTCCAATACTTTAAGGGAGGGTTGGAAAATACATCTGGATTGGAATCGGGTTTACGAAAGGCAAATGATGGGTCTACGTCTTGTCATGGCAGCACTGGGGTTTCTCGATGTATGTAGATTTGCATGTGAGTCGGCACGAAGGACGTGTCATAGACTGAGATTAGTCAATAGAGGCGTTTTAGAATCAGCGGGAAGTTTTCTTCTACCACATCGAAAAGATATCCATCCCTCTTTCTCTACTGCACTCTATGTTAAATCGCCGTCTGCGCGCAGACTCACTCACAGGTCTTTGATTCTCTTTCTCGAAGCACCTTTTTTTCAACGAACCTCTCCTTCCCAGCCAAACACGACAGCGAACCCCTTCCTTCATTCTTTCCTTCCAGAACAATTCATTACCAGATCGTACCCCCACTCGAGTGTTCCCTTCCTTGGCATTGCGCGTAATATACTTACGCACTGCTACGATCGAAGTGCGCATACGGAGTACTTGAGATACCTTACTTCCCTATCGTAGCTTTTTCAATTTCTTAACTGTTTTTTTAAAAGATGATGTTGTAATTGTCCTAGTTGGACGACTAATTTACTTTCGTTAATTCTGAGGAATGGGATCTCGAGGGCGAGCGAGATCGGCTTTTGCCGCAAGGGTCTTGTGAGGATATGCCTGGCGAAGAATGTCTTGGTGGCTTGGGAGGTTGTAGGGTGTGGGTGGGTGGTGTGGTGTGGTGATGGAGGACTTGAGGTTTTCAGTAGACAGTGGCACCAGTTCTCGTGGGTAGGATGTGATGAATTGACTATCTACGAGAGGCGCAACATCAAGATTCTGATTTTACCTTGGATATCTCCTGGCTATTTCTACGGTCTGATTAGATCTCTCAGAAGCTCCATCTTTTTGCGGATGGTACGCCGATGAGTACAGTAAGTCTACCTTCAGTGCGGTAAAAATGGCTCGCCATAAGTCAGCAATGAACTTGCGGTCACGGTCCGAGATTATCGCTCTTGGCAGACCCCAGTTGATTTCCGCAAGTCGGTCTAGCAATTTGATGGCCCAGTCCTTTGCCGTATACGTTACCAGTCCAGGTATAAGAGTGATTGCTTTGGAAAACTTATCGGTTACCGACATTATGCAGTCTTTATTTGCGGCAGCTGATGAGGGTAAAGCAAGAATAAAGTTAATGCCTAGGGTATGAAACGGTCTGGAGGGAGAGTAGATTGGCTGTAGAGATCCATAAGGTGTTTGGTTATGTTGGCAAGCAGGACAGTGTCTGATAAAGTCATGGAGCTTCTTTGATATGTTGTGGAAGTACAATCCTTGTGTCTGTCTCTCATGGGTGCGTGCGTATCCCGGATGACCTGACTCGTCATGCGCCAGCTGAAAGTCTTCCTTTTCTATTTGGGGAGACCCGACGTGATCGTGTCCTTCCAACTAGGCCTTGAGTTCGTCTGATTGCCCCAGTATAATATCGCTGTTATGCCTTCCGACCAAATCTGCCAATCTGGGATATGCGTCTCCTAGTGTTGTTACTGCGTCTTCTGAGGTATGAACTATGGTATTAATCATTCTTTCTATTTCCAGTCTTTGCGCCCGGTCTTGTTTCCAAGCAACAAATTGACCGCTGAGTATCGTAACCACGATTTCAGGAAAGGTGTGTCCTCAGTCTTCACACACTAGTCAATCGGGAAAGCTAAACGGACAGCTTGTTGCTCGAGGAGAATGGTGACTCGATCAACTTGGATAGCTGGAGTAGCCAGATTGACTTGGTAAGATCCTGGAATCCTTGTGACGTCTACACCTTCTTGTCCATGCATTTGAAATTTCTCTTCTCGGAAATGACACTATAGCGCCTCTATCACTCTTTTCTGTCTTTTGTTAGGCTGAGTAGTACCTTTACGATTAGCCCTTCTACTAGTTAACCTGACGTTGGAGGCGTGGACTCTTGTTATCCTAGAGGATAGTAATAGATAGCTATCGATAATTATTGCTACTTCAGATCGATATGAGAGTGTATACCCTTTTAACGCCTTCCTATCTTTGGCGGAGGTGCGAAAGGATTGGTGGTAGCTCGGCGGGATGTGAAAGGATTGCTGGCAGCTCGGCGAGATGTGGAAGGATTGCTGGTAGAGAGAGGGGTCGCCATACCAGCTTTTAGATGATGATGACTGACTGTGGAGGAAGAAGGTTGGCCATCTGAACGAAGAATGCGTACTCTTCGTCCTGTATCTTGAGCTTTCGCTTGATGCCCGTGACGACCTTGGGGTGTAGCATATTATACTTATTATGCTCTCGAGTAATCTTTCGTCTGCCCGAAACGGGCGCGATAGAGGAGTCGTAACGCTCTGTTATATATATCTCATTCTCCTTGAGATCATCTTGTTCATGTACTGACTCGATAGCCATTTCTGAGTTCTGTTAAGATGGTAGATGGTAGCAGTGCAATGGTCGAACAATGGTGGGCCGCGGATGAAGCTATCCTTTGGCCCGAAGGCCCGCACACATGATAACCACGTAGGACAAGGCAATGCCGATATATAAGACATTGAAGCTGCTGGCCGCACACGATTAGAAACCGAAAAAGGCCCCTAGGGTAAGCATAGAAAACGTCTTTCCGTCAATATCCCCCGATCTATACAAGTAGCTGAAAATGCCTATTAGGGCTATTAGACGAACTGCGTTATATTAGCACCTAGCCCTTAGTTAAGGATTAGTCTAACTTACCGACCAAGCTAATAGAGAAACGACGCGGTAGAGTAAGGGCGGGGGGGAGGGGGCTAGCGGCGACGAGAGGGGTAGGGGCGGCGTAATAGGTTAGGGGGGCGACGACGAGAGGGGCCGAGGCGTACAAATCGGCAGGGGCGGCGTAATAGGTAGAAAACGACATAGAAGCAAACACATCCCTTGGGAGGAGTTGCATACGGCCACGTTGAATAACATGTTTGTAAGCAAAACCTGCTTGGTCATCAAGGGTGGTATTGTTCAATGCAGTTTTTGAATCCAGATTAACACGTTCTCAAGTGGTATCTCTGCGGAGCGGATTTTGGTGACATGAATGAGCTTGCTGTCTAGTAGTTTGATTGCCCAGTCCTTTGCGGTATGTGTTGACATCCCAAATACCGCTGGCCATCGCAGGCTTCTTCTGTCTTTGGGTTTCAGTCCGGCACGGACAACTTCGACTGCCTAAAAGTCACGGAGGTCCGGGCTACTTCTCTGGCGGGGAAGCGGTTGTCGATCTTGGCCTCGGAATGGTAGTACTCGAAGGGGAAGCAGGATTTGTTGAGAGTTTGATGACAGAAGAAGAATCTTGAAATGCAGTGTCTGGTGATGGCGGAAGTGGGATCGGGATCTTTTGGCCTGTCTGTGCTCATTAAAGCATGGTAATGACGACGATGATAGCAGGGGTTGCTACTGTTGTTGTGGTAATTTTATCTTCATCTGTGGTATCCTCAAAGCTGTCTTCTCCATCTCCTTCATCGCCACCATCCGCATCATCAGCCCCAGCGAATTACCGCTTAGTAGCCTTTGTCTTCGCTTCCTGCTCCTTCTGCTTCTCCTCCACTTCCTTTCTCTTCTTTTTCTCTTTCTTCTTCGCCTCCTCTACATTCTTCCTCTCCCCGGCGCCGCTACCCTCGCTCTACGCTCGAGAGCCTACTTCAGGTCCTCACCCTTCTTCTTCTCTACTCCCTTCGCCTTCATCTTCTCCTTCTTCCTCCTACTCTTCGAATCTCTACCCCTGAGGATCGTGTCCTGTCCTTTGTAGCGCAGGATGACGGCATAAACCCCCCAAGATTTTTTGGGGAATTGCTGACGGGAGTGATTCGAACCACTCCCTCTGCGGTGGGTGGTTGACTGGTTGAGACAGCGTCCAGTGTCGCGACAGAACGAAAGATCAGCATGAGTGAGCAGATCGGAGAGGATTTCTCGAGAAGGTAGCACCACCCATAGGAATGGGCGCTGTTGTGAGGGGGGCACCGGCAGTGATTGGTTTTTCTTTCGGACTTCTTTAAGTAGGTATGGTCGATGTGCGAATAGGCTGCTTGTTCAATGAGAAACATGCACTCTTTCTGGTGCTGCTTTACGTCTCTCTTCTGGCCTGCACGCGATCTTTTTGACTTGTTTGCTGGTGTTGTTGTGATATCATAGTCTGCTAGAACGAAATACATCGATGAGATGCAGCTAGTTCTCGATAATTTAATGGTCAAGCGAACGTCTACTTCGAGAACTATCGATGGCGGGGAAGTCCTTGTCGAGCTTTCCACAAAGGTTGTCTGTAAGCTGAACGACGAACAGAAGAAGATACTTCCTTCAGGAGGCAGACCAGAAGATCCAGGATCGTGCTAAAGCTGAGTATTACGAGCGATGCGACATGGCGTGAAAAGAAGGTCATGACGTTCCTCTACCGAACCACCGTCCAAATACGTCTTCACCCAGAGAATTGATTAGCTGCTTAAGAACGACAAGCTTAGGGGCATTGCGTGTGAGACTGTCCAAATGGGCATTGTAAAGGCTGTCTTGTGGAAACTGTAGCCAATTGTCCTGCTTGCCATCTAGCTCCGAGATCTTCTGACGCTGTCGACCTTTCCCATAACAGTCTTTTGCATTCTGACTTTCAGTATCAGTCGGACTCAGACCGTATTTATCCGACAAGGCGAGAATGTTGGGAACCACCGTCGCTGCGCGAAGCTTGTGCGTTCTACTGAAGAATGAGCGGTTCGAGTAGGCGTGGGGTTGTACTTTTACTGTGATGCGATTTTTCGCGCAGACTTGAGGGTTTTTGGAGACCGGTGGAATACACAAGACTGCATATTTGCTTGGCTAGCTCCAATACCATGTCTTGTGCCTCTTCAAAGCCGTATTGTAGAATGCCTCTACTGTCTTAGCATCCTCTCCCGGCAAAGCTTTACTTGTTTTCTTCAGTAAAATTGCGGCATCCGATGTGTGAGAAATAAGAGGAGTAAACTAACCTTTTTCCTCGTAAGTCTTGCTCAACTCATCAGTCATACTCGCCAGATCAGCTTTTCTTTTCTCGCCTGTCATGATTGAACAATATGTTGCACAAGCTCCCTTTAGGCCTTGTCGTATCCGGAGATAAACATACTGTCCGTGAGGAGTCACAAATCCTGTCTTATATTGATCTCCATCTTTTAACGGGAATTGCCCAAGACCCGTTTGCGTGTCTAGTACTTCATCGATCCTGTGCATTGGATATTGGGGTTTTAATGTGAACCTGTGAATAGGGATGAAGCTGTGCACCATTTCCAAGATCCGGGGTGCCCTCACCGGCGAAAACTCCTCGAAAGTTTTCGGGTCGACCAATCCCGAGAGAGCTCTTTGCGCCAGCCACGATGCTTTGGAGTGGGGTGGTATGTTGCTGTCTTCGACAGTGTAAGAAGAGGTGCTTGGCCTGTTGTCCCTAAAGGAGGAACCATAATCCGCAAGGATACAGTCGAATTGGCGTCCTGAGCGAATTTCTCGACAGTGTAAAAGAGAGTATCACGAGGGATGCCGGCCAAGGGGTTCTGAATTCGAGCGGTGACATGGCGATTCAGGCTGACAGACGTAGATGGTTGTATTGCCAAACTCTCGCCAGAATCCTTTAGGATCGCCGTCTGTATCTTTCGACCCTGGGTCATCTTTAAATCTATGCACTAGGAAATGACGAGCTTTCAAAAGGCGCCACGATTCTTTTGATTCTAGAATTAGACGAACTGATGCGAGAGCTGATATTGTATACCAAGCGAAGCCGTACTCCGATGTGATTCCGCCAATACCCTCGTAGTCAAAATATATCACTGTTATATTAGGTTTTGTGCTTCTACGTATCCATATCTCGTAATGATCTTCGATAGTGAACACAACATCGTCGTACGTATCATCCTCATCTGGAACATAGCTTGGGTCAAGTACCGAACCGAATAGTATATAGATAAGGGCCTAGAGATTGGCTATAGCGTCGTTGCCTACATTATGGGCGCCTTTAAAGAGCCAAGCACCTTTGTAGTTTCTGGCTCGGCTGGAGAAAAACTTGTCGTGTAGTTTACAATGTAACACGATTCTAGAAAGAGATAAAGGTATCGGTTGATTTAACTCTTTAATAAAAACTTGGGTGTCTGCTATGCCGATAACGTAGAAATACTTATCGAGGTTGATACGCTCCTTGTCCAAGATTTCCATATCATTTTTGAAGTTGTGTCCGACTAAGATAAGCGGTGGCCTGTCCACCACGCCGCCTAGCGTAGTGGACGCGTTATGTCCGACTGTTGACGAGAACCTTAAAGACCATGTCCACTAACATCTTTTTCTTCCTTTTGTCAGCTCATATTGGTCAGCACTTTGGTCGACGTGCGCCAGGTCGGCCTTCTCGTTGTAAGTTGTAAAAGTCGACCACGGATTTTATATCTGGTGGCAACGTCATGGGAATCCCCTCGTCTTCGTCTTCATAATCGCTCAACTGAGTCTTCCTTCTTCTATGGTGGGGAGCAGGTTCATCTACAATCTCATTCAGCACCTCCTCCTCTTGTTCTTCATCGAAAGTCAAGTTGCAATGCTCTGGTGACCGCTTGTAGTCTGGACAGATCTTGTAAAGATATTTGCACTCTTTTTCTGTTCTGCATTTCTTGCCATATATAAGATTATCGAGACAAGTACGCTGCATGATGCTTTTGCGTTCCATTTTCTCCCGTTCTTCGTCCCGCGCTGCCTTGACTTGCTTGATGTCCAGAAGGCGCAGATGGGGACTGAGGGAAGGTACCGCGTCATCAGACGCGGCCACCTTTGTGGCCGAGACCGGTTTGTTTGACGTTGGTACTTGCCAGAACAAAAATGAGGAAGACAGTGCCATCCCAGGCATCTGGACAACAATGCGGCTGAGTATGTATGCCTCGATCACTCTGCATCTCTTTGTTCCGGGGGACCTCCATTAATTGTGTTTGACTGACGCTGGCGACGAGACATAGGAGTCTTCCCTTTTGACATCCGACTTTCATGCCAACTTGCCCGACTCCAAGGCACTCATGTAGGCTTCGCCGTCGTTTCACTGAGCTGACTGCTTCGGCTGTGCTCGACACCAGAAGCATCTTTGAAATCCAGAGCCTGCTGTGACCAAGTGAAATCCTCAGGTCCCATATCGATACCGTGTGCATGACAGTAATACTTAATCGTCTTTTGCCCATTCGTCTCCGTTCTCATAATTGCCCTGACGGTCTTCTCCTTAAAGGCAGTCCCCACGACGTCGGAGTAGACATTCGCTCCCGTCAATCGATCCACTCTAGCCGATCCTCTTCTCGTCTCGCTTCCAATGACATGACGGAGTGCCTGATCATGCGCGGGAGCATTGGCTGATTCTTCTATCTGTGTGCAGGATATGTCCATGATATCTACCATTTTTGGCAGATCTGCGACGATACATAGAGGGTGGGTCATCTTGAAGAGGTATGCATCACTGACGTGTAGTTCTATCTATACCACCCCTCGCTGCGCCAGTTCTTGTGTACTGCTAGCTCCTCTCTCTGGATATCAGTGACCTTCGTAACGAGCGGTGGGACGCTTATAAAGTATATGCTAGATTGTTATCAGAGGCAGCTCGATCAGGTCTTCGCCCCAGTAATTTTCGCTAGATAAAAGTTATAGCTTTGAGGTAGATAAGTGAGATTAGAAATGATAGTCTCGTTGGTAAGCTATCCATGTTAGACGTTTTTCGTCGTTGGGCTCTGGATAATAAGATGGCTATTCTGTAGATAGGAGCGTTATGGCATGTAGTTGATGCATTCAACAGGCATCGGATCTGAAGTCTCATATTTCCGGGCGGTCTTTGAGAGGACACCATGTTTCCTCTATTGTCTCGCTTCTCGATCGCAGATGGTCATGTGAATAGTTTGATTGTGATGTCTCCTCAATCTCACCCCTGTGGCCCCACAAGACTGGCAGTGGTCTGCCTACCCACATGGCTGTTTGTACAACCATTTTGGCGGTTTTGAGATTTTGAACTCAACTCCATACATATCTTCGTGTATGAACAGCAACGACAACCAAATGATCCCTACAAACAATTATCGCTGTGACCATATCCATACCGAAATACAACAATGGGCGTTATCAGACACCCACTGAGCCGCGATGGTACATCTGCCTTCCCCGTACCACATCCATACAAAATGAAATAACGGGTGTTATCAGAGACACGCACTGAGAGTGGCCACATATCATCACGGCTTCAGGCGGATGGTCATGATTGTGGTGGGGTCGGGATGACGAAGCAATTTGCCATCTTTCTTGTTGCATGACTGACAATGATCTTGGACAGGGTACTTCGGATTCGGGTCCAGACGGCCGTGATTTTTCACATAATCATACTCATAACTGCAGATGGTCATGACTTTGGTAGGGTCGGGATGACGGAACATCTTGCCATCTTTCTTGTTGCATGACTGACAATGATCTTGGATAGGGTATTTCGGATTCGGATCCAGACGGTTGGGCGCGGGAGTATGCTATTTTCCAGAGGTTGAGGTCCTTATTTTCATACGTGGCAGTGTCGAGATGCCAGTCAAATTTTGTCAGGTAAGTATGTCTTAGGCCCCATGGTGTAAGGTACACCCCGCATAGGCTCCGATACATGTTACGATATAAGCCAAAGTCGTCTATAAAACACGTAAAAAGAAATGATACTACCCCAGAGTTGAGCTTGTCTGTCAAATCCATCAAAGCGATGAGCATACAATCAACACCTTGCAAGCCAGGCTCGCCGGAGAGGAGAACAAGGTTGGAAAATTCCAAAATCAGGCGCATTCTCATTGAAAAGTCGTACAGTTCGGGCAGACATTCTGGGTTGCCCATGCTATGAAATGGGTAAACATTCTGGGCTACCTGTAACAACATTAAGATTTCCTCAGGGTTATCGTAAAATGGGTTTCAATTCCCTAGACTAGCCATCCTTATTGCGAACATGGCTTTAGCCATTTTGTGGAGAGGACTGAATGGCGTCGAAAGTTTCCTTAAGCTTGGCCATGAATGGATCATCGAAAAAAGCCGTGACCAGTTTAGGATGCTTGAGCATAGAAGTTTGGATCTTGTGGATTGCGATCCATTCCGAGCTATCAATACCAGGCTCTGCTTTGATGACCTTCAGCTCGTCAACCTGCTCTCGTAGGGCTGTATGTTTGTCTTGAAGCCTATGTAAGAAAGACCACCGAAAAAAATGTGACGATTCGCGAAAGAACCACTAATCACTATGCGACTCTTCGTTTCAATCAAGGGTGTCCGCGCAATCTTTCTATAATGCCTGGCGAACTTGATTAAGGATTTGGTCGTAATCGGCGTCAAGCTTGCATTGTAGTACAAAGAAGGTCTGAGATTAATTCTATAATCGAATCGCTCTAATGGAATATATACCATTGTAGATGTCTTTCGTGCAACGAATGTCGCTGCTGATACTTTGAGTGAGGTCAGTAAGGCCTAGACGGGGTTACTCTTATCATTGAAGGCGTTGAACACGACTTCCCGCCCGCTTTACGTCGGTTCGAGGCTTCGGTAACAATGTTGTGGTTTTCAAAGACGTGGACCAGGTATTCCCGTATTATTCTGGCGTCCCAAGTTCCAGAATAGGTTCGATACAGCTTTTCCGGCTAGGATAAGCATGTCTTGCCAAAGGTTGATCTGTTGCGCTCAGCACGGCCCATATTTGCACCATATCCAGGGTCATCCATGCCTGTCCAGACTGTAGCAAGCCCAGAACTTATCTGCGTTTGGTCCCAGCCAGTTTTCATTGCTCCCTCCTACCCCTGCGCCATACCATGCTTGTATAAAAAGACTATAAAAGCTCTTCCACATCTACACCTTTCCCACTGCTCGTGAATATCTCTTGTCAAACGAATATCTGTCTCGGTGTTCACCAGATCTTCCAGACAAAGCCGAGGTGGGGGCGGCGCGGCGTGACAAGTGGAGGGGGAGCGGAGGCAGCGGCGACGAGAGGGGCCGGGGCGTACAAATCGGCGGGGGCGGCGTAATAGTTTTTTGGGGGGGCCACGTCGAGAGAGAGGGGGGGGAAGCCGGGGACGAGGAGGAGTGAGAACGAGAGACGAAAGGCACTACCAGTCTCTTTAGTAAATCTTTCCGGAGGTTCCAAGTAGAAAGCCTGATATAAGTAAGTAGAAAGATGATTTGGTGCCGATAAGGCAATTGATCACCGGGCTTCGCAGTATGGTAAGCACTGTTTGGTACTTGTTTATACCAAGCTGCAGAGGGCCCAAAATGTTTGGCGATTGGTCCCATCCAATCGTCTTTACTCCATTCTAGGCTTGCGTCATGCCATTGGTCTTCATCTTCGGCAAAGACCATCGTCATCTCGATTTCTCTCTAAATCTTCCATTTCTGACGGAAGAGGCCCCACGCTTCTAGATTGGTGGGTAGACTATCAATGCCACAGGATACTATAATCATTACTCCATTCTAGGCTTGCGTCATGCCATTGGTCCTCACTTTCAGCAGAGACCATCGTCATCTCGAGTGCTCTCTGAATCTCCTATTTCTGACGGAACAGGCCCCACGCTTCTAAATTGGTGGGTATTCCATCAATGCCACAGGATACTATAATCATATTCGTTCCGGCACTTGCATTTTCGAGCGAGTTCACAAAGTCAGCTTTCCGTTCATATCTCAGCTCAGCCCCTAAATGTAAGTCATAATATACTTGTTAATAATTAAATAGTAATTAGAAGCTTCTGAAACCCTGTCAGCTGTTGCATTGCTACCGAAGATCTTTGAGCGATTTCCGACAAGTTATTTGAGGGAGAGTATTAGGATGGAGTGTGTGATGAGAAGAATAAGTTTTCTGAAGTGAACTTCTGAAGTGAATGATTTCTGCCCGCGCTGTCCACGGAAACTAATCCTCATTGGGTAAAGTGTAATGAACGGGCTGACACCGTCGAGCCACTCGGGGAGAACGAGACCCATGCTCCGTTTAACGCCCAGCTCGGCGGTGACTGACGCAGCTAATTGCTGATGTGTCCTGCGATAGCACCATAGAGTTTCTCGTATTCGTCTAGGGCTGCTGTGTCTATCACATCTCTTCCTGACTGCCACGTATCGTGCTCAGGGCCATATCCCCGCCACCGTATGAGGTATTGAGTCGCCCATCCTTTGCCTTTGCGGATTTTCCGTTTGCGCACTAGCTTTTCGATCTCGTATTCTGCTTCGTCATCGATGGTTACCGGAGGTGGTGGTGAACGATGCCGTTGGTAAGGATCCAGCCTAGGATCTGTAGCAGGCTCTAGGTGGGCCACTGAGATGACATCGTGGATCATCATATTGCTCGGAAGTCCTTCCTCTGCCCATAACACGTCGGGCTCAGTGCGGTGGAAGATGTCGGTAGCCGTTTCATTAAGTTCCGGCTCTCTCCTACCCCGCCGAAATATCCGGTCTCGTCTTGTAGTAGTTGTGGATGATTCGATACATACCTATGGACATCAAGATATTCGCCGCTTGATGATGATGATAAAAGTCTAACATTCAAGGCAAAAGCAGATGAAGCCGGAGCTGAGAGACTAAAGTTGTGATAAGGGGAACCAGAACATTAATAGGTACATTGTTCTGTCGGGACTTATCCAGCATCCAAGGACGGTTTTCAGTTGTGTCAGAACGTTGGTTGTGGACAACATAGATGGACACTTACTTGGTGCCAAGGTGCTTGTCAACAGCCTTCGCAAAGCGATTCCTGTCTAACCTTGGAGCCTTGATAGTGGAAGCTCAACTTGCTTGGCCAGCTTGTTGACCTCTTGATTGCATTCCTCCATGCCTAACTAACAACAGCCATACCACGCAAGCTATCATCTATCGGAAAGGATACTGCTGGGTCATGATCTGTCATTGGCGTGAATAGAGAAAGATTTCATTGATAGGCACAACGTGCATTTCAAAGTTGTTATCGAAATCTATGTCATGGTGAAAAGGAAGCCGTTTTTGGCTCCTATCTTGTTCTTTACTCAGAAACGCTTGCGGAATCTGTCCAAAAGTGGTCACCTCTTGGTCGAAGCTTTAGGATTCTTGGTAGTCTCTTGCTTTCGTGGGCCCACGCACTGGATAAGTTTGTTTGTAAGACTCTGAGGAAGGCAGTGTGTAGAACGAAGACGATTTTCTAAACTTGGAGCCTTTGGAGTCCATATTTTCTCAATAGCTGAACGCAGGCTTACATAGTCAATTCTCTTAGTTCTTTGATGTACGCGTCTACTAGCCGAGTCTTGTTGGTATCAATATCGGTAAGATTTCCTTCGAGGCGTCTGGGTTGAGACAGCAGATATGCTTTCTCATTCATGAGTGCCTTTTTCGTATTCCTTCAATACTGCCGCGAACTCTATCTCCTCATCGCTTGGTCGTGGTGTCACCGGTGTCTGATTATCGTCCTCTAGCTGCGTGCTTACTCGGCATCGTAATGATCAACAGGAATGAAAGTGGTAGAAGTGAAAGTAGCGAGAACGACATCGGGTTGATTGGAGAGAGGGAAGAGACAACGTGCGCCAGGAAAAGGTGGAGGTCGAACGCGTGTTGGTGATCGAGACCGACGGCGTCTAGCTACTGGGCGCTCGCCATCTTCACGAACCCTAGGAGAGAGACTGATACGGTCAGCCAAACGGTGCAAGGCAAGAGAACATCGCCGAGCAATTGGAGTTCTTTGGCGTCCAGCCATGTAAAAGATCAACTTGGACACTGTCCAGCCAACATAAAGATCAACTTGGACACTGTCCAGGTGATCGTTAAGATCAAGAGCAAGCATATGAAATTCAAGCATGCCCGTACCTTCGATTGCACCAACTTACGCAATAGTCACCGCCATACACCCATCGCCTGCAGGTGTTCTCTGTTATTGTCCGGTGGTTAAGTTGTGACGTGTGAGATTTCTCTCGCTCTGCGGAAGGCCGCTCCGTGGTTGCCATTTTCGGTTGCGTATCTGTAATAAGCTCAGGCCCTGTAGATGCTATTCTGCTGGACGCATTTGATAAGATAATGTAGGCAAATACGATTCTCGCACTGTGAGAGTGTGAGTTGCACAGCGGAAAAAAGTACAGCGAACCATCTTCGCGATGGATGAAGAAAGAAAAGAAGTTCATGCCCGAAGATCGTATATATCAATGAGCCATAGGGCCATTCTGGCCCTCCTCATTACGTTTCTTCGTCAGCATTGGTTGAGAATTCAGCGACTTTTTGGGCGTAAATCCCAATAAACGCGAGCGCCGGCTACACAAGATTTTGTGGAATTGACGAATGTGGCTGTGAAAAGCTGCTTGAAAGGCTTCAAGCCTTCCCAATGGGATGATAAATGACTGTTGGTCCATAGCCATTCCAGGAACCGAAATGTTCTCTGTCTATCCATGGAGATCCTCTTCGCGGCGGCTTTGCAGCTCAACGGGTAAGCCATCAATAGCTGCCTCTGCCCGGGACATTGTCAATAGAGGTTGCCGACGTCCGCTTGAGCTGGATGAATTTTCTACTTGTCCCCCAAGACAATGCTTGGCTTGCAAGGTTCTGCCGCTAATCCTCTCTTTTTTTTCCTAGAATGATCGATATGATATCTGGTGTTCGGTACCAAGCAAAGCCATACTCTGATGCGTTTCCTTTGACACATTCGGCATTGAGACACATAACGTGAAAGCTAGGATTCATCTTGTGGATCGCCTTTGTAATTCGTCGCCCGCTCTCAACACTCCATCTCCTGAAGCTCGGCGGGGGTGCCGGGGGGTACCAGTCGTACCAGTTGTGCTAAGTCAACACTGTTCCAAAAGAGCAGGGAAACAACCTACCTTCCCACAAACGTAGGGCTGGTCGGACATCCCCTGCCAAAGCAACGTTCCGCACCGCCTACTGCAGTTGCAGTGGTTGGCTGTCCCGCAAGTATAGATAGTGACCCATGCGGCATCGCGCGCACTTAACCTGGCGAGTGCCAGGCAGTGCCGCCATACAAGTCGCGGTGGGTTTACTATCCAGCGCGCGGACGCACCGGCAGCAAAATGGATCTATCCCAAGTTAGCATACTCCCACCATAAAGATACCCCATAACTTACTGGAAGCTGCGCTGGCAGGGGGGCCAGCCATTCTTCTTCTTCGTAATCTTCAGGAGCGTGCATCATGGCGGCTTTCATATCAAAATGATGTTGCTGGGGCTGGTATCCTAGCATAAGTTGGGATGGGGAATATCCATGAATCTTCATTATTCATCCCGAGGACATCTTCACGAACACTGAGCGACCAGCCTTCGATGATGCCTCTGTCAGCGGTTGCCCAGTGCTTGTCTCCGTGCGACTTCTTCAGGTTAATACCGGATAGGTCCTAAATTAGGGGTAGCTCTATGCATGACGGTGTATGCAAAGTAGCCTTGAGTTGTTCACCCCTTCTTTCTGTATTGAGAAATCGGGTCGTGTAGATAGGGACGAACTTTGATCTGATACTTTCCTTTTGAATTCGCTGCTTGTCGACTTTGAAGGGTATAGACATGTCTTCAGAAACCCATCGAAAATCATTACCGAGGAACTCACAGCAATGCCATCTTTGGAGCTGTGAACTCCATTGCAGCTGGACCTAGCGACCAATGCTATAGACGCACCCTGGACGTGCGGAGTACCTAAGGCTTTGGAGCTAGGATCAAGCAGGCCCCTGTCAAACAATGAAGTATCATAGTCTTTGCTGATTTTTACCGAAGGGTAGGCCGGCGAAGGTAAATCAGGAGATTTTGGGATGGCGTCAGCCGAATCAAGGACAGGAGTTTGAGTGTCGTCAGACCAGTTCAAAGTAGAACAAAGGGAAGGGGAATAGATGGCAGGAGGCACGTATCCCGAAGAGACACCAGGAATAGCATAATGAGGGTCGTCGACCCACATAAGCGGAAGCTTCCTCCCTGGGTGTTGCCACCATATATAATCCCACAACTTTGCATTCTCCTCGGTAACTACGAAGGGATACGTGTACTTGCGCACATATCCCAACGGCTGTTCGTACTGGCCGGGAGGGCCACGAGGACGAACAGCAAGAGCCACAAAATGCTTGGGATTGTCGCTGTCGGGTGCGTCACGAGGCAAATTGAGCCCGTTTTTTGCGCTTTCAATGGGAATTTTGATCCCCTGGTTCTTCGCTCCCAGCCCCTCCCCTTCCTTCAGACGCGTTATTGAAGTGAGATGATATTTTGTGTGATGGAGGCAGGCTCCCCACTAGTTCTTGCCTCGTTCGCCCAGGATAATTGGTATGAGGCTTGACATATGACACTAGGCGAAACCGAAAAGGGGGATGTGAATGATGTCTCCATCAGGAGTCGTAGCAATCTTCCACTTCTTTGATGAAGCTGCTGTTTTCGTCGACAACGTTCTTTACCTGACTCTGACGTATTTAGCCCTACGCCTTCGTAATCGAAACACATCAATAACGAGTCTAGCAAGGAACAGATGAGTAGTTGGATGTTGATCGCGCCGTTGCCGGTAGCTTCCGTATTCAATCTCTTATCTCGGAAGAAATTTTTCGTTGAGCATATACCGAACGGTATTACTGATATTGGAGTAGAGGATTGAATAAGCCTTTAGGAAGACGCTGGTTTTCTGAATCCAAATCACGACATTCCGAATGAGATGAGCGGCTTTGTGCTCCCTTTTTACTCCACGCAGCCATTTAAGAACCTCCAAATCGAGACATAAAGAAATTGTTATTAGAGTCTCCGAGCCACATTGGATGTGTCTCGATCTCTCCGAGCCACATTGGATGTTTCTCGATCTCTCCGAGCCACATTGGATGTGTCTCGATCGAAGATCACGTCCATTAGTGGGAGAAAAGATCGTAGCTCCTTCAAAAAATTCCGTTATTAGTCACCAAAGTCACCTTTGACACTCGCTCCACGTTGTCACGGCGTCACGGGACGAATATCTCACTCTTCGTGATCTCTCTTCTTTTCTCACCGTATCCGTCTTGAATCTAGTGGTATAAAGTCTCGCTTAGTATTGGCTTCAATCTGCGGAATTTGATTGACGATAAACGCGGCCGTTGGAAGCCTTCGCAGAAGTCTTGGTTGTGTCTCTCTTAGATACAACAAGAGATTTCTAATAATGGCAGTAGGCTTCGTGGTTGCCTCTGAAACTCTGCTTAATGGGCAGGCATCGATTCAAACCTATAATTGGAATGTCATATGAAGTCGAAGATTGGAAGATCCGCAAGCGATTCTGTATCAATTTCTCTCAAAGTTCTGCACAAGCGTCGTTTACAACAGCCTATGCACGTACGACGTTATTCCTATACCTAGCGGTCCTTAGATGAGGTCGATAACTTTATTTAGAACATTCTCTCGTCCAATGTAGCAAGTCTGTGACAGCGCGAGATCTTGTAGATCATTTAGCGGCGCAGCTGCCCTTGTCCACTGTGGCACCAACTTGTTTGGCGTGATAGTAGTGGGCCAGAGATTCTTCGGCATAAACAAATGCTGTTGATTGCCGCCAAAGGGCACCTAGTGGTGCAAGATTCAGGGCTGTGATCGTTTGATGTCTGAACTTAAGTAACTCAATCAATGTCTCATACATCGAACCGACAGCTGGGTCAGAGTGGATTCTTTGAATTTCTTTGGCGAGGGCAGCCCGAGTATGTGGGGTACGGGGTCCGGTACTGATATGCGGGAGCCGGGAGGGGCGTCCATGCTAGAAGCCCCTTGTGTGAGATCTTCTATCCTTGTTGCAGCGAATTCTCGACATAGGTAGATATAGTACTAGAAAGTTTTCCATTGTTGGACCGCCTGTCGTATTCAGTCATTCGACTGCGGATGCCCGATGCTGCAGCGGTGCCGCTTCCGATGTAAACTCTTGAGCGTTCTCCTTCTCTGTCCAATACTAGCGCATATACAGCCCATATCTTGGAAACATGAAGCGGGAGAAATTTTTTTAAATACTCCGTGATAGGAGGCGTCTTGCATTGTAGGGTCTGCAAAAGATTCGGTGTCGATCAAAGAGTTGAGCTTGGGCAAGCCCTGCGTGTACCGTCCTAGTCCAAGAAGACAATTGTTCGGGGGTAGGAGTATATGCATCACAGGAATCAGGCTCGAAAAAGGTGAGTTCCTTAAGACCCGTCTTCAAATTGTCGCTTTAAGGCATAAGACTTTCGATCGCTGTGCTGTTTCTTTCGCCGCTTTGCGGCAAGCTCTTCTGGGGAGGGAGGTCTTTCCATGTTCACGAATCGTCAGCGAACAGGTAAAGAAGTAAAGAAGAGTAAGATGCTGATGACTCTTTTCCTAGTACTAGAGCCTTTTCCCACGGTTGCTACCCTGGTAGGGGGCAGCAATTTTCCATAAGATTGGCTCAGTTCTTTTCATTGGATAATTTGCTTTTGATGGTCGCTCTGTTCAGCTACACAAATGCGTAAACCATTCTAAGACTCCCATTCTCCTTTCTTGATAATCTGGTTCTCGCGCTCCAGGGAGACACGTACTGCGTTATGATTCCTGCTTCGAAGTACATCGCTTGTTGGATGGCTTTTTGCGCTACTAGAAACGGTGCGATCGGAGAGCCGAAGCAAAAGGATCCGTGTCAATCGTTCAGGATGATGGCGCCGTTGCATTTTGGTAATAGTAACGATTAGGGAAACGTCACTGTCATCATCAATGCTCTGTGACCCTTGTACTTCTGCTTGACTTCTAGCATCTTCTTTTCATAGAGTTCCCTGGATTCCCGGTAGCAGCGCGGCAACGCACTTGATGACGTTGCCGCCAAGATATGGCAACCCCCTCACAAACTCCTCAAACGAAGAGAAGCCACCGGGAGTGGTCTCCGTCTTCTTATACTTCTTTATCTTCTTCTCCTCCTTCTTCTCCTCCTTCTCCTTCTCCTTCTCCTCCTTATCGTTATCCCCCACGGCACGCGATAGTCAATAAGCTGGCCCCTAGAGTTAGCGATACGACCAAAGGGATCCACTAGGATGCCGTTAGCTATACGAGAGCCGTGGACAACTATCTAGCTATCGTTAGGCTAGGCGGGCTCGTTCTCGTCGTCTAAAACCTCCCTACTAGCAATAAACCCTCGAGCGGTTCGTTACTGTAGCCTCCTCGTCCTCCTCTCGGTAACCCGCGATACCATCGCCTGGCGCTCCTCCGTACTCTCAGGCGGTGTGGGGTCGAGATTCATTATATCGTAGTGCTGTGTCCTCGTATAGACAGGGTGGGAGCGGTTTCTGTAGTCAACAAGCGTGAGGTGTAGCAGTGATCGGGTTTTGGGTTGTCCATGCCTTCCCGTTCTTGTTGAGCTCAGTCACTCCAATACTGTGACAGCCCGGGAGCTGTTCGATGTGACGGAGCAGGTCGAGGATCGACGTACCGAGGGTCTGATCACATTCCCAAAACTGGCTTCGGCTGAGGGACGATGGGGATTGTTTCAGTGTGAGCATCAGGAAGTGCTCTTTGATCTCCGTCTTCCATACGCCCGAGACCTTGCGAAGGGCCTAAGACCAGGGTAGGTTTAAATACCCGCTCCGAAATCTTCTCTGCCAAACGACGCGCGGTCTTGAACTTGATACTTTTCTCCGTTTTGGTTCGAGGGCGGCCTCCGGTCGAACCTGTCTCATTGATGCGAGCTCGTTCGGCGTTCTCGCGGTCTTCGTCACTGTCTTCGTCACTGTCTTCTCCGTCGTCGTCACCAGCGTCATCTTCGTCATTCGAGCCTTCTTTGTCCTCCTCCTTGGTTGGTATTTCTGCAGCTTTTTACGTTCTGGTGAGGTCAATATTGTGACGTACGGGAGGGAATACTTTTCAAACGAAGCTTACTCGGATCGCAGCGGAAAAGGCGACGCCGCTACAGTAGGTATTGCTAGCAGTCAGAAGCCAGATGTTGAAGTGTGGTGATGTAAAAGGTCTTCGTCTGTCCAGGCTTAGGCATCCAATCGTCATCTGTCATTGTATCATGGTGATCTCCGGAACGGTTGTACTGATGACTTTCGAAGCTGAATGTAGAGCCATTCCAAAACAAGAGGATTCGGGACGGCACTTTCAATGCATTCACTGGCAAAGCTATCAATGTCTCGTCTCAGTTCTTGGCACGGGCAGGTGAAGGGCATTTTCTTCCGCTGATCTTACCTAGGTCTCCGAGGCGACTGTGATCTTTTCCACGGCTTATCAACTCAACGACTTTGAAGTCTGCTTTGACAAGCGTTGCTCCTGGCCAGATACGCAACGCCTTTTCCCTTTTGGTGCCGTTAGGCGAATTGAAACTGTAACAGTATGGTCGCCAATTTATAGAAAGGCTGGGAATAGTTATTCTTGTTCCTGTACGAGGTGAAAGGCGGAGAGTGTGAAAAGTGTTGAACAATCTCGCTTTCACATCGCTGGGTTGGAGACGACGGGGGGAGGTATGGAGATGTTTGGAATCAAGGTTGAGCGTTAGGGTGTGTCTTAGGAGATTTTGTCTTTTTTGTTGTTTGTCTTTTTTGATCTGCTTGTGGAATCTCCTTCGAATGGTTCTCTTGTCTTCCACCTGTCAGCTAATTTTGGACCTGACAACTCAGATGATCTGTCTAGGGTTAGCTCAACTGGATCGGTGTTCTTTTCTTGAAGGTTGCACGCGCTCCTTTTCGGTCATCTCACCATTAATGAACCTCTTTGTTCTTGTGAAAGGCCTCTGATCTGTTGAAGCCTATACCCAACGCCAACTTCAGAACAGGGCAAGACGGTTCATTTTTTGTCGGGTCTTGGTGAGTTCTTCTTTAATCTCTAGAAGACTCGCGCAGTCTTGATCCTTCATAGCTGCGTCTTGCGGCCGGATGTGAACCGCTATAGATCGATCGAGGAGGGGACGATGTCGTGAATCGAGGTGGGGAGGGTATGCTTAGGATGGAGAGACCGACGCTGTGAGAAAGTCAGTAAGGGAACATAGACAAGTATCTTGAATATGATAGGAAGCGCGGGAGGCGGTGGCGAAGCAGCTCTGGAAACCGCAGCGTACACCCCTAAAAAATCAGTCGGTCAGACAAATGTCTCGCTGTATCTCTTGTGGGTCTGATACGTAGAGACGGAGAAAGCGATCTGAGACTGAGATTGTGTTGGCGATCGTTTTCTCGTAACCATCTTGTACTGCCATCTGGTACTCGTGATTGAGAACAAAAGAAAAGGATCGCACGCAAGAAGAAGAGTGAAAATTCTTGCGTAATTGATATAAGGTTGAGATCATAGGTAAGAAGGAATTATCACTTATGCACCTCAGCAGACTCACTTGATCTTGACTTGGTCTTGAAACCAGTCTTCCTGGTACGGAGTTGACCTGCTTTGATCGTAAGAACGAAGACTGGCCCCACAATCCTCATAAGGTCCTCCCGCTGAGAGGCGGTAGACCCTGCTTACCGTCACTGGACCACCGGTCATGCTCTGAGCTCAAGTTGTATCTCGCCACTGTCGACTCTCCAAACGGGCTCCAGCGTGATTCCCGTTATGGCCTCGTTCATCCTCTTGCCCACACGAGCATGATGTGATATTTCCAGGAATTTTACATTGATAATGAGCTTTGCGTCATCAAGGCATCGCGTGTAGTCCTTGTCGGCAATTAATGAGACTCTCTGAACGTGTAGGCTGCGAGTAATAAAGTAATGCTAGCAGCACCGTTAATAGGATTAGTTGACGGCGTGGACTGGGGAATAGTGCAGTACTAGTGATATAAGACATCGGCAAATGAAAATACACAGAATATCTTCGCACTCTCACCTGAGTCCGTCATATCTTGAGCCATGTGAGTGTGACTTGCAGCCGAGAAATCTCTCTGAGACAATTGTTAGAGGTTCGAGTCTCAAGGTGCTGAATAGACTCCAAGCAACTCACGAAATGAAAACGAATCAAGCGTTTCCCACATCCACAGTAGCCAGTAGTGAACCAAAAGCAGAGTTCTGATTTCGTGATCTCATGCCATTTGTGAATGCTATCACGTAGACACAAAGTATCTACTTGACTTCGTTGATCTCGACGGGTAGACGTCGCACAGACTGCGGTACATATTGCGATATAGCCCAAAATCGTCGTTGAAGCACGTGAGTGATGATGACTTTATTCTAATTTGAATTTTGTCGGTAAGATGCTACCTTCCAAAACACCCCAACTCGAGTTCCGCACGGGACTGGCTTGAACTTCGAGACTGGTCTAACCTTAGAACCAGTGAGAAAATAATGCTCTCATTGGCTTGAGAAGATGTGTTGAGAATTCTTTTCAAGCATGATTGCTATAGCAGCCAGGGTGACGGCTTTTAGGATGGAATCAATGGAAGAGTCAATGGAATTGAGATTTGGTGACAGAAGGATCCTGGTGGGGGGAATGGAATAATAAGGCAATGTCAATAGCAAGGTTGATGACGAGTTCTTGCAGGAGAGTAGCAACAGATGAGCAACAGCGGAAGTGGTGTAATGGGCAATTGGTGAGGACCCTTGTCTGGTGCAATATAGCTGGTGACAACATTGATCTTCTGGTGTTGCTACCAATTGTTAGGCTGGTAGCATGGTTTATGTGCATGGTGCAGTGATGCAATGGTTTGTATTGTCTTCTAAGTGAATGATTGTCCAAGTGAATTGTGGCCGGAAGTAGTTGAGGTGTGATGTGTGATTCTAAGAGCTCAACGATGTTAGCCTCAGGCATACCATTGTCAAGTGCATGAGGAGTAGACTTGAGAACTGTGATGACATTGGGAAAGCTGCTGCCAAGAGGTCCAAGTGCCAAAGGTAGAACATTCTCAGCCACTTACATCTTCTCCTGATGAGCCCAGCAGTGTGAACAAATGTACATAGGAGGCTGGTACATGTTACGATATAGTCCGAAGGCTTCAATGAAATTCGAAATAGATAAGTAGATGATTGGCAATTTGGAAAAATCATGCTGACATTGGACTTCTGACCCAAAAAAATCTGAGATTTCGAACTTGAATGTATATATGTAGGAAAATTTCAAGCATCAGTCGTGAGCTTTTTGTGGCTACTCGATGCAGGTTGAAGAATAGCACCGTTGAAATATACTATTATACTGAAAGGACCACATGCCAATGAAGAAGGACTTGTCGATGGATAGTCAATCACTAGTCAATCAAGTACAAGTCATCCACGAAGAACGACCTGTCAAGGGAGCATGACTCATCATTGGTCAAACAGTCTGACAACCTACATGAACGAGCAAAGTGTAGAGCTAAGCGAATCTGAAACACTGTGGTCTTCTATTGAAAGAGGAACGCACAGAGAATAAGCCGCCTTGGGATGCGGCGAAGAGTGCAGGAATTAGTTGTTGAGAGAATGATGGAGAGTCGTGGAAGGTATTCGGAGGGTTTAAGTAGCAAGCGCCGAATAAAATGTGAATCAAGGCGTGTGAATGAACAGCTTCAGCGTAGAAGTGAAGTGGGATACCGGACTTTGCTCAAAATTGAAGCAACAATGATGCCGGGTTTGGATTTTTGTTCTGGTATTATGACCTTTGGGAGAATGGAGTGAGAAGTCAGACTGTCCTATTAGCAATTTCATGTCAGATTTTGTCTATGCCACACTCTGAAAATGTTGTAGACTGCGAGCAGTAGCATTGCCACCATAGCAGAAGCTCATGCAAGACAATCATCCTTGATTAATTTTCCCTGCAACTACAAGTACAAGCCCTCGGGCTCTCCCTCGGTCTTCGTCTTCATCACTCTCTCGCGTGCCGATCTGAAGTCTGCCATTTGGACCCTCATTCGGCGCTCACGGAGGGCCATGAGTCCGGCCTCGGAGCAGATGGCTTTGATGTCAGCGCCTGACAGGTCGTCTTTCTGATTAATGAACTCGTCAAGCTCGACGTCGTCGTTCAAGGACATTTTTGATGTGTGTAGAGTGAAGATCTTCTTCTTGGTGTTTTCTGCGTAGTGATTAGCTTTCGTAAAGGACGGGGAGGAGGAGCATACGATCTGGGTTCTCAAAGAGAATTTTCCTGTCGATTCTTCCTGGGCGAATGAGAGCAGGGTCTAATGTGTCAATCTTGTTTGTGGCGAGGATGACCTTGACGTCACCTCGGTCATCAAAACCATCCAGCTGGTTGAGCAACTCCAACATTGTGCGCTGCACTTCACGCTCTCCTCCAGATGTAGACTCGTAACGCTTTGTACCAATGGCATCAATCTCGTCGATGAAGACAATCGAAGGTGCATGCTCCGCGGCGACCTGGAAGATTTGGCGAACGAGTCGTGGACCATCGCCAAGGTACTTCTGGATAAGTTCACTACCGACAATGCGAAGGAAGGTGGCGCTAGTTTGGTTTGCAACGGCCTTGGCTAATAAAGTCTTTCCAGTTCCGGGTCCACCGTAAAGAATGACACCTTTCGGCGGCTTGATTCCCATCTCTTCGTAGAGTTCGGGATGCAGCAGTGGTAGCTCGACAGCTTCTCGTACTTCCTGGATCTGTTGCTCAAGCCCACCAATGTCTGCATACGATTCTGTAGGCGCCTTGTCCAGCTTCATGACCGACACCAGCGGATCCGCGTCATCTGTCAGGACACCAACCACGGATACAGATTTATGATGTAGCAAGATGCTAGCCCCAGGTTCGAGAAGGTCCTTGTCGACGAAAGACATAATGGAGACATAGTATTCAGGCCCAGTAGCGCTGGAGACTATGGCATGGTCATCGTCAATCATTTCCTCCAAATTGCCGACGCCCATCGGACTGCCTCTCATATCATCAACACGACTTCGTTCATCGGCGTTCCTGTCCAAGGCATCGGAATCTCCACCTGCTGATGCTGGAGTTGTAGTATTCTGAGCCTTTGCCTTGCGTATCCGTTCTTGATTCTCCACATACTCCTCTTCAAGTAACAGGTGGTCGTGTACGCGTTGCATGCGTAGGTACTTCAACTTGCATCGAGATGTAGGATAAATTACTGGGAGCTTAGTTGAAGCGTTTGGACCCGCGGCTTTGCGCTTCCTTCGACCGATACGCGTCGTTGGAGGCGGAGGCTGCTCATACTTGGGCTTGTCCTTCTGGGAGGTCGAGATGATCAGCTGGACTCCGGAAGCATCGGGGGGGAACTTGAGTCTCATACCTTCTTGTCCTTGTCATCCTTCCCATCACCACCTGGCGGGACACCACCGAGCCCTGAAGGATTGTTTCCCTAGAAGGACATGGCATCAATAGGTATTCCAATTTCCGCCGCCACGGCCGTCGTTTGGATGAGCTTACCATGATAGATCAGTCAAGTGTGGGGATGAGAAGTGAAAGCTGGATAGGTGGATAAAGAAGATGGAGAAGATGAAGAGGTGTCCAATGAGATGGATGATGAGGATAGTGAGGCGATGATGGATGGTAAGACGTGGACGAGTGATGATAAATGAGAGCTCGGATTGGTATTGAGTCTCCTTAGGTCTTGGCAATTCTCCGAAGCCCGGCCGGGTTCGGGGATATATTAATCCGTATAACTCATCGCGTTCCTCCAATTTGATTGGTGAGCATTCGGCAAGCTGTGCACCCTCAAGACTGCAGCCTTACCAACGGCTCTGCCATGCAACTATTCACGTTTTCATGACCTCTTTACGTGAATTGAGGGTACTCCTTGAAAGTGAAGCTACCAATTCAACTCGAATCTACACTCCGATCCTACTTCATCATCGACTCCTTACCATACCACGCTATCTCCCCCGAAGCTACCTCCACATCTCTTACTCATCTCGAGACCATCAGACTATCGCTTTATCTGTCCCAGCGTCGACACTGACGGCACAAAGCGAACTCTATCGTTACAAAGAGAAGACATCATCACAAAGACAAGCCCTGCAGGTGTCGCGGAACAAAGCTGGCTTCGGGCCAATCGCTACAATCACTTTGTGCAACCTAGAGTGATCCCTCCCCATAAAAGGACGGCGTTCTTTCCATAAGCTCATCTTCCAAAATCCCATCTTCACATTATTTGCTATCATGTCGTCCAGCCGCACTCGTCGCATCGCAAAAGAAGTAGCTGATATCCACTCGGACAATCTCTCAAACATAAAGGCGGATCCCGTGGGCAATGGTGATGACCTGACACATCTCAAGGGCTCCTTCAAGGGTCCACCCGGCACACCATATGAGGGGGGTACATATACGATCGACGTCAAGATACCTAATGATTACCCGTTCCGGCCACCAGTGATGAAGTTCGATACAAAAGTGTGGCATCCAAACGTTAGCAGCCAAACGGTAAGAAAGTGCTCCCTTTCCTATCTGTCGTATATGTTCGAGGCTGACCAAGTGATTGCTAGGGAGCCATCTGCCTCGATACCCTCTCCACTGCTTGGTCCCCCGTTCTCACCGTCAAATCCGCCCTCTTGTCACTCCAATCCCTCCTCAGCACGCCAGAGCCCAAAGACCCACAAGATGCAGAGGTTGCCGGCATGCTGACGAGGAACCCCAAAGAATTCGAACGGGTTGCGCACGAATGGGCTGTCAAGTACGCTGGAGCGCCGAAGAAAGAGACTGGGGAAGGCAGTCGTGGTTCCAAGCCGGAGACGGCAAAACAGAAGCAAAAGAGATCGAAGGAGGAAGAGGCGGCGGAGAGGGCTGCCATGTACATCCACTCCATCGCAACGCCCGAAGGCGCGGCTGCTGACAGTCATAGGTACGGTGGATACAATGAGCAAATGATCAATCGCTTCGTATGGATGGGCTTCGACCTCGATCGAGTTGTCTCGGCTTTTGATTACGTCGGCATTGATCCCAACGATGGGGAAGATTACGAACTGGAGGAAGCATACATAGGGGATATCACAGCTCGGCTCTTGGGTGAGCCGTAGCGGCGAGAGCTCAAGGACCTTGGTGGTCAGGCATGTCATGGTGTTGGGGATCTGGTAAGCGTGCTAGAATGAATGAAATTGAAGCTTCGAAATTGGGGAGCTTCGTATAATGGGGCCTATCACTTTGACTGTTGGGCAACAACGGAGTGGGGTCACATCACGACAGATACAATCTTCTAGGTGCACACGTGAACGCTAGATACCACTTTCATACTAATTTCGTCTTATCTTATGAGCAATGATGTGTACTCTGCTATTCAAGAGACATGTTGAGAACTCCGTACTCTTTGTTTGACATGCTTTGCTCTTGCTCTTGCTCTTGCTCTTGTGCATACTCTTGCACATACTCTTGCACATATTCTTGCTCCGTTCTATCTATTTTCTAGCGTGGGGTGTGAGCCGCCACCAGTGCCACGACATGACCAGGGTTGCCCATAAGGTAGCTTACCTTAGGTACCTTAGTATCCGTAGAACAATAATAAGGTAAATAAATTTAACAATAAATAATTCTCCTTAGAGGCCAAGGCGTTAAGGGGTTCAGGGGTAAGGTAGAATTGCGGGGAAAGCGCGAATCAAAGTCTTGGCGCTCTTCTCTTCTATTTTGTACCTTTGCTATTCCCGCTTTCTCTTTCTCTTTTCTCACCTTCACCTTCTCCTTCTCCTTCCCCCTCTTCCTTCTCCTCCTCCTCCTCTCCGCTCGCCTTGAACTGAGCTTACCAAGAGCATTCTACTCTGCTTGTTATCTACCGCACTCTACACTCCTTTCATTAGCCATTGGAAGCTACACATGATGATCTGTACAATCTACAGGACAATCCAATGCCGGTACCGACCCTACACATATCACACCATCTCTTGTCACAACCCAACAATCTCCTTGCTGCGAAATCTTGTTCTTTGCTGCACAGTTTGCAGCAGGACAAACTCAATCCTCGCATGTTGACGCGTCCATCACGAAATTAGCTACATTCGCCCCTCCTTTGCGAGCACCGAAGACTGCTGTCCTTGGAGAGCAGCTATGGCCGAGGAAAAACCTCCGATGAAGTCCACGGGGAACAAGTGGAGAGCAGCTATGGCCGAGAAAAAACCTCCGATGAAGTCCACGGGGAACAAGGAGTTCAAAAAGGTGCCGTTCGAAGCGGTCGATAAGGAGGCTGCGGCCAATGGACGATTGCGACAGCTTTTACACGCACGTTGTCTTCAGGCTCTTCGATCTATGGCCGCTCACCTTCATCGATAGACGTAATCACGCAATGCACGTGAGGCGGGGTGGAGTGGAGCATACAGTGTGGGTTCCGATCATAAGCGTGAACAACAAATCCAACATCGCCCTCGCTACCTCCTGCATCCTCTACATTCTTATCGAGGTCCCGAGTGACTGGTCGTTACGCTACATTGTCGGCGGAAGTACCTCCTACCGTAGGTCAGTCAATTTTTGTTGGGACTAGTAGCAACGTGGCTAGGCCCTGTCAAGAGTTATGCAGGCCTTATCGCTGCACGATCCCTCAGAGGACTTTGCGAGGAATTCTATCTATTTGTCAACGTGCCACCAACGACATGATCTGATGTCTGGACTTGAAAAATTTCCGACTGCGTTGCGCCTCAGACTGGAGGCTTCCGTGAGACCTTGCCACTGAATCAACCAAACCACGGTTCCCTTAGCACCTCTGCACTTTCTGCGCGGAAAGAGTCACCACGTTGATGTTCGGCATGTTGACCATGTCTCTCATCCCACATAATCCCAAAAAAGCGACGTGCTTAAGAGAGGAAACTGCTGCAATTATGCTTTGCATAGAGTTCAGCGCTGCATTTATTGTTCGCATAAAGTTCAATCATGCTTGTTGGATCTCAAGACCGATACACGTCGATAACTTACTCAATTATGTACCTTACGTAGGCTCATAAGATGCTTATTGTACGGGTACGGCACTTCCGTGGTTGGATCTTGCCACGGTCAAACCACTTATCCTATTCCTCTCCGATAATTTCTGCTTTGCAGCGATTTTTACTGATCAAAGCATTGTCAAAGTGTAAAACGCGCGTCCGAAAAGCAATGGACCGGTCTCGTGAGAGTTGAAACAGGTCCCGAAAGAGACTAATGGGCAATCTTCTTCAGTCCTGGCTACCACAGCGTCATCGCACAGCTCTTCACAGTGCCTATCAGTTTCTGCTATACTAGCTTTTTCGATTACTGAACGGTTAACGAGAAGGTGTTCCGGCTAATCATCATGGGGAGTTTCTCGGTTGCAAGCGTGCCTACGTACAAGGCACCCAGCAGAGATTAGAAGTGAATAGCATCCTGCCCGTTGCTAAGTCGAGAGTGTGCTTTTCTTTTTGCCATGGCAAGTGAGTCAGGACTGCGCAGTGTTGCGAGGCTTCCTGGAGCTGAAATTTGGGTTTGTTAGGCGTATTCTCAAGCTTTGCTGCAGTCCTGGCTTGATGCAATCCAAGCCGCACCCGCTCTCGTGCAGGGGTGACAGCCAACATTACAAGGCACGCCAATGAAGTCTCCTGATTACGCGAACCCTACAGGAACTGGATCTTTAGTGACTATCGCGACTTTCACTTGGTTGTAAGGCAATGCGTAAGCGAGCAAGTTCCTCCTCAGGTTTCTTTGCTTTTGATAAGGACCTTTAGGCCTCGCTTCCTGATCAGCAATTTCATCAACAAGGAGATGCTCGTACGAAAAACGACTACTGATGGCTTTGAAGAGTGACAACCTTTAAGCCAAAAACAAGTATAGAGCGCGTCATGGACCAGTAGAACCTAGTCCAAGACCACGAGGAAAGTCTTATCCAATGTAGCATGCTATAGTCCAGGTACATCAATGGGCCGAAGACTTCACAATCGTCACAGCAAGGTTTGCCGGCACTTTATCACTACCGGATTATTGGGCTTGAATATGAAAATGCTTTCAAGATGGGCCGCAGGTCAAATGTGAAAAATACGGGTAATGAGGGAAAAAAAAAACGTCCCGCATGGTGTCCGTATTTGGGCAACTAACGATGTTTGCTTCAAGCCAGTCACGGGCCACCACGTTAATGGGGGTACGCCAAATCAGATCCTATACTCCGCTGATCCTTGTCCGTATCTGACTGACCGAAGCAACCCGGGGGTGATCCAGCAAATGATTGGAGACGAAAACGAGACCCTGCATGTAAGCTTATTCAGTATGCATATGCGCATGCAAGTCAGCACGGGATGGCGCATTACGGCCATTCAAATGGTTGTCAATACATGCCAATATATGACGAAGCTCCCGGCACGTTCCACGATCAGGGATAGCTTCGCGCTTGTCGGCTTCTCTTTTCCTTTTTTTTGCTGCGCTCCTACCGTACGGAGTATGACTATGCTGTTTTCAGGTGGTGTTTTCATTCGACTCTAGCCAACGGCTGGGCCGCGATCCAAAGCCAGGCCCGCTTTTTTATTCAGCTCTTCTTTATGTCGCAGTCAGTCCACTCTTTTCCTCCGGCATCTTGCATACACCTTGCATGCACCCTACGTTTACCACCCAGATAAGCCCCAGTCCCTCGAGTCATCCACCAATGTTGGATAATGGCTTTTTAGAGAAGCGAGAGTTGGGCTATGGAATTGGGCTACGGACTTGTCAGACGGGAACTTTGGATATCGGAGAATGTATCCTTTGTACCTTTCACCGCTGCAGCTTGCGGATCCTCCAAGCTCATGGAACAGCACCAAACAGAAAGCATCATGCAAAATGAGAGTGGTCAGCGTCGAGGGCTCTGATCAGAATCGGTAATTCATAAGAGAATCGTTCAAGGCACTCTCTGGTCTCTACCTAATCGAACCAATGCCAAATGAGGTCAATGGCGTGCCTGCGTGACATTACAAAACAGGCTCAACAAAACCGGTAAAGCTCTTGGCACTCGTATCGAGAATTGAAAGCATGCAAGTTGTGCAGTTGCAGGCTGCAGGTCGACCGTCTCAAGACCCCTGGATAGGATAACAGCTTTGCTTGCAGGATCGTTGATCTAAAGTTTGTCGGTACAGGTGGGTATGGTAGCCCGTTCGGCCACTGTCGGCACTAGGAACATTACGGTACCTTCCTAAGACTTCCCTTTGTTCGGTACTGCTTTGTTTGGACATGATGTCCATTGGCGTTACCGCAGAAGAGTGGGTCAAGCGATGCAGAAATTTCTACGACGTGCATGGCTACCATGACCTAACCTTCTCGATAAGGCACTTTTGAGCTTGGGCAGAAGCTAGAAGAAGGCAGGTCCCCCAGCTCAACTCGAGCAGCACAGCAAGCAAGCCACCAGCCACCAGCACCATCAATCGTTTATTCGACCTTCGCTGCCGCCCCACGAACTCTAGGACCGGGCCAACTCCTCTTTAACCTCCACACCAGCTCCCAGTGAATACTCTGCCTTCACCGGCTCCACGATGAAGACCTCCATCACCATTGCGGCTGCCTGTGCAGTTCTATACTCGGTCTTCTGGTCAGTGCAGCATCTCCACTCCTTCATATAACCTAGCATCTTTCTAATCAGCACCAGCCCAGTCATTGCCAGCCCTCTACCTGAGATCCAAGCTGAAGGCCGCCAATTCAACTCACGCTTCGCTCCTGTCGCTCGTCCCGTGTTCCCTCGCAGCTATTGGGACAATTACACCTCGACCGCCGTCACCGAAGCAGCCCCAGCAGCGGCCAAGCGCGCTTACCCCGCCGGACCTTCAGCGTCCGCCCTCGTCTTCCGCGAAAGAAACTTTGAGCGCAGCGAGAAAGAGGCCCATGCCTAGATAGATGAGTTGTCTCGGCAACGAGGACTACAAAAGCTCCCCCGAGGGTTGAGCTAGTGCGACAAGACATCCCTACTGCTAGTCAGCAGACTGGACAGACACTGGGTGAGACGGCGTTAATGATAGAGTAGAGGACATTCTCTTTTTGTTATGAGACCATGATAGAACGCGTTGATTTGGTGACGGATGTGGTAGAGATGGATTGGGGCTGTTGCCAACGAATCGCCAGCTGGGCCGCTCTCATTTTCCTGTGGGGGTTGGGGGTCTTTGAATTCCTGACACTGTCGTTAGTCCAGAGCTATTGATAACCATGAAGACGCCAACCCCTTAATACTGAACCCCAGACTGCTCATCATGTTCGTGTCGCTCCATGGTTTCATGACCTGGAGCGGCTGCGGCATCAGTGCTGTGCCTCTCCAACTTGCGGGTCGTTTGCGCTAGGACCTCACAGTTGACGCAAACAACACAATCTTCGCCTTTTACAACATTTACTACTACTCAACGCTCATGTATTACAAGAGCTTTGTTGCTGGCATTTTCAATCTTTGTTCCCCGTGCAGTGAATCAGGCCCACGGAAAATGACAATGCATTAACAATACTTTGTCTGAACTCCGGGATATCTTAGCAGTACAATTCTTTGCTTTCTCGTCAACAAAGACAGTATTTCTGCCATTGTCATTTCCTTTCCGTTATATGTCTCTCGTTGACCCTCGTCTCTATTCTCTCTTCAACCTCCACAACCTGAAGCTCTTACTTGACCACCACAATCAGAACAGCCACAACAAACCCGTGAAACCAGCAAAAATGCATTGCAACACCTTAGTCATTACCTTCGGCTTGACCTTGATCGTGTACTCTAGCGCAGCTCCGCTATCTGAGCTAGCCCCGGACATGCGTCCACTCTCCACAGTCGTGAGTAGTGCTCCTGTGAGTACTGCTACGGGTGTGGCCAATGTCACAGCAGGTAAGGTTCCTGATCATAAACATACCCTTAACTGCGAGCATAGTCATAACGCAACGCACACCACTACCGGTCATGACGCCCAAAATATGACTTCTGGCACTAAAGGCCCTACTAAGGGATACGGACGCGCTGCTAGAGCCTTGGGCAATCCGTCGCCTTATCCTGGTTTTAATGCAAGTGCCTACTCGCACCCCCACGCCGTTGTGGCACATAACCACACGGGAGACTATTGCGATCATCCCTCCCACCATAACACCACTATCACTGACGCTACTGATGACAAGATAATCCATCCGAGGATGCTCAATGAGAGTGCTAGTTCGCTGCACAATCATACGAAATGCCACTGCGCGCACCTCTACAACGGCACCCACACTCATCACGCCCAGGAGTTCAATGGGACTCACAACATCGGCAACTCTTCCTGTACTCATACCTCGCACCATAATGGCACAGGCGTCGTCGAGCACAGCTATACGAAGAAAAACACGCTAGTCCCCAGAGTCGATGTGACGGTCTGTCTGGGAGCCGACTGCAAAGACACGACGCTTGTGACGGCGGACCTGAGTAGCGCGGGCGAGGTGGAGGGCGTTCACGCCAAGGACGACGGCTCGCGCAGGGCTAAGAGGAGGGATACGGACATCTCGTACCAAGACGTCGTGAGGCAGATGTCTGGTGCTACGATCGCTGGAGGAATATAGCGGTGGGTATGTGCAATATTTTCCTTTCTATCTTGGGGAATGTGCTCGTTGGGGACAGACTAGCGTGATAAATATAGAAGTTGGGAGCTTGAGATTGAGCTTGAGCCCTTATGCTCTTCCTTAAGTGCTATCTTGGTAGGGATTTCCCTCTAGCATTGTCCTTTCCCGTGTCAGAAATCGCTCAGTCATTTCATTTCAATCTCAAATGCCCCATCCCTGCCTGTTGATCGTCCGATTCAAAAGCGTTAACATTTTTTTCAATACTCTAATCAGCATACCAGCGTGGGTCTTTTTAGAGCTCCTACTGCTTTCAGAGCGCCCAAGCGAGGCGTTACATCGCCGTCGCCCATCCGAACAAGTCCCCGTCTCTGGGATCCCCCCATCGGAGGATTTACGACCTAGACATGGATGTGGGCCTCGGGCAGATTTTTCTTTGTAGAAATAATCTTCCTACCGCTCCGGTTTATTGTGAATCCTTGTTCGCCATGGGCTCACATCCTTGCGAGCCATGTACAGCATCCATGTTCGCCATGTACTCATCCATGCTCGCCATGTACCCCTTGCATCTTCAGCTTTGACCCCTACCTCTGCCTACCTTACCTCCCCAGTCAGTGCCGAAGCGAGCGCTCTTTTCCTGTTCGGGCGGGACCAGCCGGAATATTGTTTCCATTTTCATTTCCATTTTTTTATTGAAGATTTTCCTTTTCCCACGACTGGCAGCCAATTGCCCGCCTCCACACCCCCACCCATCTCCGGAATCCGCACTGTGAATAAATGCCTCATGGGGGGGGCTAAGGTTGAAAGAGGCAGGTTCCTCATTTAGTGATCGTCGTTGCGTTAGGGCCGTAAGACTTTTTATGCATGTCATGCATATCTAGTGGGAGCGCTAGGGCCGGATGGGGGCAAGAATCCGGATTTGGGAGGTGAGGGGGCTTGGCGGGGCTCGCTTATTTGGACTGATTAGGCTGCGGTGTTTTATTGGGCCTGCATGATTTATTCCTTTTGCTTTTTTCTTCTTACTTTACTTATTTTCTTTACCTTATTGGTTTTTAGTATCTTGTCTTTCCGATTTTCTCTACTTATGTTAAACTTACCGTACGGTATTTTTTACGTACCCACGCCGAAGCCCGGTTTGGGCATGGCACGCTAGGATTGGGACTATCGAAATCTTTATAGACGGCGGTGAGCCCGTTTTGGGGCGATGAGCTTTTTTTTTTCCTTCTTGTCATTGGGGGTGAAGAATAGAAGGGGCCGAGTACTGAATGGTTTGTACGGCTTTGTTGCTTTTGTCTTCGCTTTGCTGTCTGTTACTTAGGTACTTGGCTGACGTGGGATCCTTGTTACCATTTGAGTTGCCTGGAGCTTGTTCTTACTCCGGTGGTCAGCACACCCATTTTCTCTGATAGGTATCTACCTCCGCGTGACTTTTCTAATGGAGAGGGGGTGGGTGGGTGGACAAATAAGCCTCGGCGCCTTGCGGCCGCCAGCCGTCTCGATGAGGCTGACGTGTGACTCGTTCCTTATCAGGTACGTACGAGTACACGTCCGAGTACAATGGTACCATGGTGCATATTTTTGCCTCATGCCATGTAAGATGTCGCTCATCATCATATGCGCCCTGATCTCTGTTTGCGAAGAAAAAAAAACCTAGACGATTATTAATCTTTTACCTTTTTGACCCAGAAAAGTTACTGTGGCCACCTTGTTTTTTTACTTTTCTTCCTTCCTTTCTTTTCATCTGGTATGACCATCATCGAGATTCCGTTCCGTCGTTGGGATTTACCAAATCCCAAGTATTTTTCTTGATGCAGTATGACCAGCATTGGCAAGGTAGTGGGACTATATGCACTACACACGTGTACATAGACCCTGGACCTTGCAAGTCGGGCGTACAAGCCCGTTTTTTGGGAAAGCTTATGTCTTGACCCCCGGGGTCTGCTGTGAGGTACGTAACATTATGACATAAAAGTGAACAATGGGTCTGTCTACTTTTGTTGCTTTGCTCCGCCAGGGGACAGCTATTGTGTCCGTCTTGGCTACGGCCCATCTCGTATGCTAATATACTTTCCGTGGCTTTTGGCGATGCCGTGACGGTGATGGTGTGGAGCAAGAGAGTTCGTTTCTGGATGGCAGCCGGCTTCAATAATAGACATAAAGTCGCCGTGTCGACACGACAAAGCCGAGAGTCCCCATTTCGGCCTCGCCTCGGCACCTCTGCTTGTAGAGAGCTGCGAAAGTGGATTCATCTGTAGATAGCAACTCGCATTGATTGTCTTGGTCAAAGGCCTCACTCAGACAAGGACCGAGGCGCTCCGCGGTGTGATCTACGTGGTCCAATAAATCGACGACCGAGATATCAACTATGGGACCCCCAAGGCCAGCAGCCAACGCATCTCCACGGCCGTCCGTCTACCAAATCTGCTCTCCCTCCCTCCCTCCCCGAACCGTCCTCTCCACAAAAATCATCATCATCATCATCATCATCTCCACCGCAGCAGCACCCCTGCCCAAGCACGCTACCTAATCCCGTAACAAACGCAACCCGCAGCATCCATCCATCCTCCCCACCATGCCTAAATCGCAGTCTCCCAATTCCAATCTTTCTAAAGTACCCACACGTGACCTCACCTCTACATTCCATGCACCCGCTTCCGCTTCGGGATTAGCCTGTTCGCGTGTGTGCCTGTGTTGTCTCCCCACCCCCCCTTTTTTTTTGTCTTTCTTTCTTTTTTTGGGGGGGGGGACGCAAGCGTGTGATGGTGTTGGGAGTGTTGTGGGTAATTATAGTAGGTAGGCGTTTTGTGTGCCTTTGTTCGCGCTGATGAGGGGGGGGTGGGGGGGAGGGGGTGTTATGATGTTGCGGAGGGAGGGGAAGGTAGTGAGGATCTTGACACAATTTTTGGAAGGGGTAGGGGGAGGGGGCGGAAGGGTGGAGCGGCGATAGAGACACCCGCTCCGCTGTCGTCCGTATACCATTTGTTTTTCTGAGCGCACGATCGCCTATCTCACTCGGCAGTATTCTTTTCGTTCCCCCCCCCCCTTTTCCCCCTCCCCTTCTCTCTCCCTCCCTCTTTCCAACGCCCCTACCTATCTATCACCTATCACCTATCATCCATAAAACCCCCCCCCCCCNNCAAAACCCCCCCCCCCCCCCCCGACCAGGAGAACACGATTCTTTATATTCGTAAATATATGTCGCGTTTGTATCTTTTGTGGAACTGCTTTTGTAGAAGGGGGGGGGAGGGGGGGCCCTATGCAGCCTTCTTACTTAGTTACTTAGCAGGGCATGGTATCGACACCGCCTCCTATCCCATCCCATCCATATGTCCCCCCTTCATCCCTACCCCTCGTATTTACTACTACCCCTATTAACCCTCATCTCATCCTCATCTTCAATCCCCAAACCCTATCCCATCGTTCCATCCTTATCCTTATCCTCATCCTCATCCTCATCTTCATCTTCATATTTCAAACCCCCAACCCACCCCTACCCACCCCTACCCCTCAACTATACTATACCCCCACCCCCCAGCCCTAACCCACCCCCACCCCTACCCCTACCCTCCCCTACCCTACCTCCTTCCTTCCCTCTTATACCTCTACCCTTCCCTCCTCCTTACCCTTCCTTCCCTATATCCTTCCTTCCCTTCCCATACCAGCCTAGCTCTCTCATACCCCTCCCTCCCTCCCTCCCTACCTACTCGTATCATTGGCTTTGTAGTCTTTGTAGGATAGGATATAGTCTCTCGGGTGGGGGGGCATTGACTTAGCCCGGGGAAAAGATAAAATTACCACTCGTACGAGTCCTTTTAGTATAGCTATATAAATCGGATTAGATCGTCGGGAGGAAGCAGCGAGCTAAGATCCTGCTCAATCCCTCCCTCCCTACCTCAAGTCCCATCCATACATCCATAACTAGGAATGCAGTGTTGTGGTCGCGGGGGAGGGGGTACGTCAAAGTCGCTGGATCATCATAGCTGGAATTGGAATGTAAGCACGCTTGTTTCGTTTTGTTTCGTTTTATTACTTCTTCTTCTTCTTCGTCCCGTAAAGCGCACATACTCACTCCCCTCCCACATCTCTCTCTCTCTCTCTGAGGAAAGACCCCGGTTATCTATCCTATCCTATCCTTGCCTTGCCTTAAATATCCCTTATCTATCTATGTATTACCCGCTCTAATGTAACGTCCCCGATTTACTTTACTTTACTTTACTTCGATTTAGCGAAGGGTGGTGGTGGGGTGGTGGGGGGCGGGAGGGAGGAAAATTTTTTAAATTAGAGGGCNNTTTTTTTTTTTTTTTTTTTTTTTTTTGTTTTGGGGGGGGGGGGGGGGGGGGGGGGGGGGGGGGGGGGGGGAGGAAAATTTTTTAAATTAGAGGGCTGGAAGATGTTGATGGTGATGGTGGATGGTGTTGCGGGCTGGTGGGTGGTAGGAGGGGTTGGGGGGGTGAGTGTTGGGGTTGGGGTTGGGGGGGGAGTGCGGAGGGAGGAGGGAGGAGG
>BLJB01000172.1:0-24276 GCA_013423325.1 Usnea hakonensis | reverse complement strand
TTTAGATTTAATATCTTATTATTATATCTACTTAATATCTTAGTACTAGTCCTAATATTATATTAAATCTCCGGTAACTATACGATAGTAGTAATATTATTATATTATTTAATCGATAAGCGAATATAATAATATTATCGGACTCGAGATAAGCTCGAGCCGAAAAAGAATAAGCCTATTAAATTTAATATTTATCTTAATATTTCTAAGTTATATAAAATACTTCTAGCGGACTTAAATTATATAGTACTCTAGAAACCTAGTTATTAGTTAACTAGTTCGATTATTAGTTAACTACTCTTTTAATTATAAAGCTAAGTTACTTAATATAATTCCCTTAATATTTATTTTTTCTAATATAATTAAACTCGATTATATAGCTCGCTTTATTTATAAATTTAAAGAGTCTTCCTAATCCTTTAAAACTTTTAATTCTAAACTAAAAAAATCTATTACCTCTATAAAGATATCTATTTATAATCTATTAATTAATTTCGCTACTTTTCTAGTAGAATATATAGATAATTATTAGACTACTATTTAAGCTAGAGTAAAAGATACTTCTAATTATTTAATAGATACTTTTTTATCTTTAGAAATCTAAGATACTACCGATCTTTATTTCTAGATTATTTATAATCCCGAACTAATAGTCTAAATAATAGATTAGCTCTATTAAGATAGGGAGGAGGCTATTAAAATTATTAGAGACTATAATATTCTAATTTTAATAAAAGATACTACTTAGTTCGAGCTTAATATTATAAATATTAAAAAGGATTCTATTACTAAATCTTTAATTAGGGAGAAGTAACGCTATATCTTATTCTAAATAGAGTCTAATAATATACGAATCTAGCTTAAAGAATTATAGATTAAAGTTAAATAAATATAAGAAGATCTAGCTAAATAGCTAATTATTACTATAATAGTCTTTAAATCTATAACTATTAAAATCTAATATATAAAAAACGCCCTAGTATCCCCTATCTTTATAAATAGGGAGAATCTTATCTAAAATAAATAGAAATAAAAAGTTAAATATAAATTATATAAAAATACTAATTATTATATAGATAATCTAGATAAAGTTAATTATATAATTAGTTATATAGCTAGAAAAACTATAAAGCGATACTCTAATTAATTATATAATAATAGTTAGAATCTTTTCTAATCTATTAAGGACCTCCTTAACTATCTAAAAAATAGATTTAAGGACTTAGATAAAAAGCTTAATTTATATTATAAATTTAAATCTTTTATATAAGGAAGCTATTACTTTATAGACTTCTTTATAGACTTTATAGTACTTAAAGATAAACTTAATTATTTATAGATTAAGTTAATCTACGAGCTAAGAGAGAAAGTTATTATAAGACTTTACTTAGTCTAGAATAATTATAGGGTTACCTTTAAATCTATTAATAAGATTAAGATATACTTAACTTATATAGATAATAAATATTATACTATAAAGAAAATTAACTATAATAGTAATAATATTAATAAAGATAAAGTTAAAGATTTTAAGCTTTAAAGCTTTAAGATATTTATAGATCTAGATAAGATTATTAAGCTTACCTTTATTAAAAATAAGGATTATTATAGTTATAACTTAATTAAATATTTTATATATAATTATTTTAATCCCTTTTTTCTAAATAAGAAGAACGGAGCTATAGATATTAAAGAGCTAATAGTAGATAACCCTATAAAGGACTCTTTTAAGGAAGATAAAATTAACTCTTTTTATAATTTAAAAAACTAGACTTCTCTACTAATAATATAGTAAGGGGGAAGAAGGTAGTATTCTTATATATAAATACTCTTTTTAATATAGTATCTAAGGACCCTCTAAATAAGTTAGAATTATTTACTAAGAGGCCTTTTTTTATAAATATAGAACTATCCTCCTAAGGAAAGATTAATAAGTAATAAATAAGCCCTTATAAATATAGGGGCTATAATATACGCCTTTATTAATATTAAGATTATTAAGGAAATAAGTTATAAGTTAGATATTTTTCCTATTAAATTATCTAAGCCTAAACTCGTAAAGGGATTTAATAATTAGATTTATAACTAGTCTATTACTTATATCTTATACTCTACTTTATAAATTAGTAACTACTAAGAGGTTATCTATCTAATATTTATTATTAATTTAGAATAATATACTATTATTTTAGAGAAGCCTTAGATAAATTATTATCGAGTTACCCTTAATATAATAAATAATATTATTATCTTTTTAAATTAGCTATTTATCTCTATAATTAAAGTTATTAGAAATATTCTATCTTCTATACTAAAAACTTTATTTCCGACTCTAAAGAATCTACCTTTTATATCTAGAATCTTACCTCGTCTCTAGTTTATAAAGACTAATAAGTCCTTCTTAATTTTTACTATAAGGGCTACCCCCTTTAGAATCTTTAGTCGTAAATCTAATATAAAGACCTTTACTATATTAATAAAGAATATTAATTAGAAATTAATATTTAAAGCCCGATATAGAATAGAGGAACTATATATTAATATTATTAAAAATAATACTATTAAGAAGGATATTTAAATTAAGCTCCTTCTAGAATACTTAGATTATATAGATATATTTAATTATATATAAATTAATAAGCTATCTTCCTATTATTTATATAATTATAAGATTAAATTAATTATAGATATAATATTATTTAGAAGCTATATTTATTATATATTATTATATAAGCTCTAAAAGGTAAAGGAGTATCTAATTAAAAACTTATTTAAAGGATTTATTATTTTTAGTTAAGCTCTATATTACTCTTCTATCCTCTTTACTTTTAAGGCTAATAGTAATCTTTAATTTTATATTAATTATTAAAAATTTAATATAATTATTAAAAAAACTCGCTATCCGCTACCTCTAATAGAGAAAATAATTAGGAAGATTTAAGACTATAAATATCTAATTAAATTTAATATTATCTTGGCTTTTAATAAGCTTTAAATATATTTTAATAATAAAGATTTAATAATTTTTATTACTATTTTAGGGTTCTATAAGTATAAAGTCCTTTTATTTAATTTTAGTAATAGCCCTAATTCCTTTTAATAATATATTAATAATATATTATTTAACTATATTAATAACTTCTATTAGGCGTATCTAGATAATATCTTAATTTATAGTAAGATTAGGAAGAAATATTAAATCTATATTATTAAGATTTTTATAAAGCTTCGGGATATTAGTCTATAGATAAATATTAAAAAGTACAAATTTAATATTTCTAAAATAATATTCCTTAGAGTTATAATTTTTAGTAACGATCTAGAAATAGACCCTAAAAAGATTAAAGTCGTAGTTAATTAAAAAAAGCTAATAAACCTTAAAAAAGTATAAAGCTTTCTAGGCTTTATTAACTTTTATTAGTAATTTATTAAAGGCTTCTCTAAAATTACTAAGTTTTTAATAGCTCTCGCTTATAAAGATAATCTATTTTTATAGATTAAAAATTATATTAAAATATTTAAATCTTTTAAAATTATAATAATTTTAATCTTTATCTTTAAATACTTTAATCTTAGAAAATAGATAATTATAGAAATAGACTCCTCTAATTATATTAATAATAGAATACTCTTCTAATATAATAATAAAGAGACTCTCTACCCTATTATATATTATAGTAAAAGTATAATTTCTATTAAATATAATTATTATATCTATAATAAAGAGTTACTAGTAATTATTTAGTATTTAGAATACTAGTATTAAAAACTAGAGTTTATAGACCTTCTAATCTAAATCTTTATTAATTACTAAGCCCTAAAAACTTTTATAGATAGTAAGAAACTTAGTTATTAATAAGCTAGATACTTAGATATACTCTTAAAATTTAATTTCTAAATTATTTTTTAAATAGATAAGCGTAATAAAAAAGTAGATATTCTTATTTATATATCTAGAATTATATTTTTAGAGGAGGATAATAATAGAATTAAGTAATAATAATAAATTATTCTTATTTTAGACTAAATAGATATACGCTATATATCTATAAAAGAAGGAATATTCGAAAGAATCTTAATTATTAATAAGATTAATAAAGAATATAATAAGTATAAGGAGGTAATTACTAATAACCGCCTTAGACTTTATAAAATTAAATTTAATAATTATAGAATTATAGATAATACCCTATATAAAGAAGGTTTATTATAGGTACTAGAGTCTCTATAAATAGATTTATTTAAGGAAATTTATAATTAAAGTTTTAATAGTTATTTTAGAAAAAGAAGAACTCTTACCCTTCTTTATTACTATTATTACTAGCTAGGATATATTAGATCCGTTATCTATTTTATTCGTAATTATATAGACTACTATTATAGTAAGATATCTTACTAGAAAAAGTATAATTTACTAGTACTTTTACTAATATCTAAATAATATTAGTAAGATATTATAGTAGACTTTATTACTCGTCTACCCCTATTAGATAGATATAATATTATCTATATTATTATAGACTACTTATCTAAAGAATATTATTATATTTTATATTATTCTAGTAAAGGAGGCTTATCTATAGAAGAGACTATTATAATTCTAATTTAGTATATTTATTATTTATATAGTCTCCCGTCTTTAATTATTTTAAATAATAGACCTTAGTTCGCCTCGAATATATATTAATTAATATATAAATAATTAGATATTAAATCGAACCTCTTTATTATCTACTACCCCTAAACGAATAGCTAGTCCGAGCGCGCGAATTAAGAAGTTAAAAAAGGTCTTTAGATCTACTATAACTATATATAAAATAACTAGATAAAATAGATTTTTATAGTAGAATTTAGTAATAATAATAATAATATAATAATTATTAGATTATCTTTATTCTATCTTAATAAGGGATTTTACCCGTATATAAGCTTTAGCCCTAACGCTACTAATTACGAGTCTATTAGAGAATATCTATAAGTCTATACTATTACTAAGATTATTACTAAAATAGAAGAATTATTCTAATTTAGTAAGGCTACCCTTACTAGTACGTAGATTAATATAGAGTACTAAGCTAATAAATATTATTAGGAGTTACTGTTTAAGGAAGGCGATCTAGTTATATTATTAACTAGAAATATTAAGACTATATAGCTATATAAGGATTTAGACTATAAATAATTTAATCTATTTAAAATTATAGATTAAGCGGGGACCGCTTATAAGCTTAAGTTATTAAAAAGTATATCTTAATTTAAATTAATATTCTATTCGGACTTATTAATACTATACCCTAATAATTTATTATCGGGTTAGGTAGTTCTACCTCTAATATCTATAGTACTCGATAATTATAAGTATTAGGAGATAGACGATATCTTAGATACTCGCTAATATTATAGTCGACTCTAGTATTATATTAAATAGATCGGTTTTAGTAGAGATAACGAGTAGTATTATATTAACGCTAATAAGTTCGATAGTATCTAAAATATAGTAGATAATTATTATAGAAATAATCTAACTATACTCGAAAGCCCTTAAGAAACTAATAGGATCTAGAGAATACTAATTAAGCCCGCGAAGTCGATATAGCTAAAGAAGTATAGATATCCTTTATAGGGACTCTAGCGGTAGACTTACTTCCTAGTTTCTATTACCCTTAGTCGCTATAGTTACTACTAGTATAATTACCCTATATTAGTAGGTCAGCCCGGAGGTCTTATAGTAGTATATATATAACTAGGAGGATATCTATTAATTAGAATATTTCTACTCTATATATATCCTCTAACCTTATTTTAGTTAAAATTTAGTATATACTCGTTATATTATATAAAAATTTTTTAAAATACTATATTTTTATAAAATATAGAATTTTTATATAGTAAACTAGGTACGGGAATAAGTACTATAATATAACTTAGTTATTTTTAAAAAAAAAAAATTCGATTTTATAGAAATTTAATAATTTATCTTAATTACTCTATATTTAGATTTTATCTAATTTACCCGGATTTCGCGCTAACCCGATTACGGTTTTTCGACCTACTAACTTTAAAATCTAATAATTTTTAGATTTAATTATTTTATTAAAAAAAGTTAAATTCGATTTTTTTACTTTAGCTACCCGAAGGTTAAAATTTATAATCGTAATCCGGATTTTATCTAGTCTACCTGGTACTTACTACTTTATTATAGCTATTTATTTTTTACTTATATTTATAGCGAGTTTTTTTAGGCCTAGAAACTAGGCCTAGCCGGAGAGAGGGGTACTATTAGGGTATAATTTAGACCTAGTATTTAGAAGCTCTTAATACTACTAGTATTAAATCTTTCTAATATTAGTCCCTAGCGAAGCTAGGGCCTAGCGTACCCTTATTTCTTACTATTTAAAGAGGACCTTTATACTTAGACTTCTTTAGATTTAATATCTTATTACTATACCTACTGTGAGCGCATGGCTTGCATGGCTTGATGGCTTGGTCTAGGAAGGCACGACTAGGCCTTAGAGGCCTCTTGTATATAAACCCCGAGTGCTCTGAGTCTTTTATTGTCCTTAAGAATCAAGACCGTAATCACTATCATACTAAGTGCCCTGAGCGAGACTATACAACGAGGCCCATTAGGCCTGATACTACTACATTGATTCTTCTCACACCTAGAAGCTCGGCCCACGATAGTATAGTAGAATACCGCAAAATAATAACCCCTCAGAGACTAGGCAAAGACCTTCTAACCCTATCTTCCTCCCCAATGCGGGCAGACAAGCTACCGACAATGCGGGTAGATAAACTACCGTCGAGTCCGGGTACCTCTATTAGCCGAGAGACCGCTAGACAGCTATTGGAGCGGATACAAGTCCTCGAAAGGGAGGTAGTATCGCACGCTTCTTCTCACTCCCGAAGGGGAAGAGTACCTATGGATCTCAGAGGCCTAGTACCCTCTCGTACGACGAGGGGCAGTACTGCAATAGCCCTATCTATAAGGACATTAACTATAACGCGAGATCGGAAGATCAAATATAACGAGCCTCCGCTCTTCACGGGGCCTCCTATAGACGTCAGGCTATAGATTATAGACTTAAACGATTTCTTTAACTTATAGTTAATTAAAGGCTCAGCTACCTAAGCGTCTACCGCGTACTCCTACCTAGGCCCGAAAATCAAGAAACGAACCTAGTTAATAAGGCTAACGGGGAATCGGAGTACCTTCGAGGACTAGGAGCTATTATAAGAGTAGCTATTAGAAAATTACTCTATCGGAGATATAGCGTTAGACGTAGAACTCAAGATAGAACGTATTCGTATAAGACCCTCTAAATCCGTCTAAGACTTTATTAACCGCTTTAAGACCCTTATAACGGACCTTTCCTAGAACGACTCCGCTATTTATTACGCGTTTAGGAGAAAATTATCGTTTAAGATACTTAATCGGATTTATTAGTCTCGGGCGATACTACCAGATACCTTTATAGGGTTCAAACAAGTAGCTTAATAAGTAGAAAACTATATCAAAATAGGCAAGAGGACTATCGAAGACAGAGACGATACGGAAAATAATAGGTAGAAGAAGGTTCGGTTCGCTACTACTACTAAAGGGCCTAATAGACCCCGCTCGTAGTTACCCCGACCAGGCAATGCCTCTGGGGCCAATAAGACAAAACGAGCTAACATCTATAATAACTATCAAAAGAAGAGACGAGAGACCAAGGTATATATATACTATAGTATTAAGGGACATTAGGTAGAGAACTATATTAAAACGCTACTGGATTATAATTACTCAAAAGGGCGCCCGTGATAGCTGAGGCCGCATCGCGGGACCAAAAGGCCTCTAAGGACCAAGTTAGGCATCCGACACCTCCAACCCTATCAAGACCGGAGCTGTGCGAGCAAGATAGATAACTTACGGAATTAGAAAAGGCCTTAGAGTAGGAACTATTACGGGTAACCTCTCAGAACTCTCAGAAACACGGGCGTAACCAAAAGAACAATATCACTACCCAAGTCCAACTTTACAATAATATAGCCACCTAATTACAACTACAAGTATTAATAGACTACGGGGCGACCGCTAACTTCATTAAAATATCCTTTATCAAATCTTTAAGAATCGCACCATTACGTACGAGGGTAGCTAAGGTAGTTGATATCAACGGAAGCACTATTAGCCCGGCATCCTCCGATACTCTGTATCGAATCAGGATCGGTGACCACTATCATACCTTCCGAGCTATCCCGATAAAGGGCCAACGGATCATCTTAGGCCTACTATAGCTTCGAGAAGTAAATCCTATTATCGACTAGAGAACAGGCCAAGTAACTATAATAGAAGGAATTAGAGTATTATAATAGTCCGACTTTAAAAAGAGATTAGGGACGAGACTATATATACCTACTACGCCTCTTTAGAGACCTCAATAGGGCCTAGCGAAGCCAAGGTCCTCCCGGTAGTATATACTAAATACGCTAATATCTTTAGTAAGGACGCGGGTACTAAACTACCCCCTCACAGAGATAAACTCGACTATTCGATAGACCTCTAGCTAGGGGCGACGCCTCCTTTTAGACCTCTCTACAATCTTTCTAAGGCCAAGTTAGGAGTACTAAGAGACTATATCGAGCAAAACCTAAAGTCAGGTTTTATTAAACGCTCTAAGTCCTCCGCAGGAGCGCCCATCCTATTCGTTAAGAAGAAAGACGGGGGGCTGCGCCTTTATATAGACTATAGAGGCCTTAACGTAATTACTATCAGGGATCGATACCCTATTCCGTTGATTTCTAAAATCCTTGATCGGCTTCGTCGTACAAAGAGGTACACCAAGATTAACCTCCGAGGGGCTTATAACCTACTCCGAGTTAAAGAAGGCGATAAGTAGAAAACGGCCTTCCGAACTAGGTATAGGTTATTCGAATATTACATAATACCTTTTAGGCTAGCCAACGCCCCCTCAACTTTCCAATTATATATCGATAAGGCTCTTGCACACCTTATTGATATCACTATAATCGTATATCTAGACAACATCCTAATCTACTCGGAGAATATTGACGACTACGAGAAGCATATCAAACAAGTTCTAGACGCTCTCAGAGCCTATAGCCTTTTTGCCAAGCTAGAAAAGTATAAATTCAATATTAATACTATCAAATTCCTAGGTTACATTATTAGCCCTAGTAGTATCTCGATAGACCTAGGAAGGGTCGCTACGATTACTAATTAGCTAACCCCTAGGACGGTAAAACAAGTCTAATTATTTTTAGGATTTTATAATTTCTACCGAAGGTTTATCTACAGCTATAGTAGAATCGCTAAAGATCTAATTAAATTTATAAAGACCTCAAAGCCTTTTACCTGGTTAACCGCCGCCGAACTTGCCTTTAGAGAGTTGAAGTCTACCTTCATAAGGGCTCCCCTACTAGTATACTATAACCCTCAGAGGCCCTTTATTATCGAGACAGACGCCAGTGCGTACGCCATTTCGGGTGTCCTCTTACAGAAGCAAGACGATACCCACACCTATCCGGTAGCGTTCTATAGCCGGAAACTCACACCCGCAGAAATAAATTATAGTACCCCTAACTAAGAACTATTAGCTATTATAGTATTATTCCAAGTATAGACTATTACAACTTGAAGTCTTTCCTAACTACGAAGACCCTAAACCGAAGATAGGCCCATTGGGCCGAATTCCTATCGGTATATAACTTCGAAATCTAGTACCGACCTAGGAAACGGAACCCTATAGATACTCCCTCGAGGAGGGCAGATTATAATAAGCCCGATACGTTATATACTATAGTCCTATTCTTCAAGCTAGCCGCTACTTTAGTTATAGAAGGTTATAAGGCATTAAAGGATACTATAGAGGACTTAAACTAATTAGAGTAAGAGGATTTGGTACTAGAGGCCTCCGAGGAGTAAGAGGGTTTAGAGCCAGAGGCCTCCAAGGAGCGGGAAGACGAGGTTCCTAAGCTATTACAGACTATCTTGTAGGAGATCACCGAGAGACTACCGTCTTACCTAGAGGCTCAAGCCGCGAGCGGACCTGATTTCAAATAGTCGATAGGGCTCCTATACTTCTAAGGAAACCGATTATTCGTGCCTCGTAATAAAGCCTTAAGGCTTAGAGTCCTCCGAAACTTCTATAACTCCCCGACTACTAGTTATATAGGCCGAGATAGAACCCTCGCTATGCTTAAGCGCTAGTTCTACTAGCCATAGATAACGAAGGACGTAGGTAAGTATATCCGGACTTACGATACGTGTTAGAGAGCGAAAAGGCCTAAATACTTATCTTATAGCGAGCTTACTCCCATCCCTATACTAGATAGGCCTTAGGCGGCCATCGTAATTAACTTTATTACGGACCTACTACCTAGTAAGGGGGTATCGGGAGAGGTCTATAATACTATTATAGTCGTTATTGATAGGTTTAGCAAGATGTGCCATTATATCCCCTATAAGAAGGCAATAATATCTAAGCAATTCGTACTCCTATTTATCCAAGAAGTTTTTCGTTTACACGGGCTCTATAAGTCGATTATTAGCGACCGAGACACGTTATTTACGTCATATTTCTAGCAAGCTTTAGCTAAGGCTTTGGGGGCAGACTATCAACTATCTACTGCATACCATCAATAGATAGATGGCTTAACCGAGCGACTAAACCAAGTTATCGAATAGTACCTTCGAGTATACGTCAACTATTAGCAAGATAACTAGGTATTACTACTAGCCCTAGCCGAATATATCTATAATACTAGTACCTATAGCACCACTCGATATAGCCCCTTTTTTATCTATAACAGAAGAGATCCTAAGCCTTTCCAGCTACTGGACACCCCACAAGGCAACACCCTCACGAATGCGGAAGAACTATTGTAAGAGCTCTAACAACTGCATAAGGCTCTAAAGGATAGGCTCGTAGAAGCCCAAGACGCCCAAGCGCAATATTATAATAAGGGATACAAGAGGTTAACACTACAAAAGGGTAACTATATATAGTTATTAACTACCAATATAAAGACTTAGCGACCGTCGAGGAAACTTGACTATAAAAGGCTCGGTCTATTTAAGGTTTTAGAGGCTACTACTCCAAACTCGTATCGACTTAAGTTAACCCCCTAAATAAAGATATACCTAGTATTCTACGTGTCCTTATTAGAGCCTCACTATATAAATACCTTCTAGGAGCGGGAACCTCCACCTCTACCCCCGATAGGCGAGGTCACCGATGCCGAGGATAATAGATAATAGGTAGTAGATATTATCCTTAGCTCTAAGTACCTCCGAAGGGTCTTATACTACCTAGTCTCTTGGAAGGGATACACTAAAGAAAACGATAAAGTACCCCGACCTGGTAACTGAGTACCATGAACGACACCCGTTCATGCCCGGCCCTAAACCAGTGGATCCCAGTCCTCGAAAGAGAAAAAGCCCGCAGGGGGTAGCTACAGAAAGTAGCCCGCAGAGGGTGACCCGCAGAGGGAGGCCCAATAAAGGGGCATGATATAGACAGTTATAGTAAGGATTAGCAGACAATCATAGTAAGGATTAGTAGATAATCATGCTATATTTAGTATAGCTATAGAAGCATTAGTCGAATTTATAGACTTAGAGATTTTATATACTAGCCATAGTGGTATGTTCTACCATAGAGGCTTCGAGGCGCTAATAGCCCTACGTACTCGTAATTTATAAATAAAATATCTATAAATAAAATATCCTTATTACCTCACTATTAATAAACCCTACCTTTCGTTTATACGGCTTTTTAGGTATAATTAATTACCATCAAGAGCCTTCCTCTAACAGTGACTCGCCGGTACTTCCTATAATGGCCCCTACATCGATTACTAACGCAATTAATATCCTAAACCGAGACGCATAGCGCCCAGTATACGGTAACGGATCGGAGGATTCTAATTATAAAGAATAGAAAGTCTAGGATCTACCTATATTAGAAGTTAAAGGCCTACTAGCCGTTATTACCTTAGTACAACTAGCCGTATCGGAGGTCTCAACTAAGTTTCCTAAGCGAGTGAAACTATCAGATTCTACTATCGGGCTCGTAATACGCTTAGGCGTACTAATTGCGCGTTATAATTAGTAGTAGCCCTTAGACTTTAATACGACGGGATATATACTAGGATAACCATCCCGCAATTATATAGACTATGCATATCGTATTGGATATCAAATTACGTAACTTGGCAACCGAGGACGCTCGGTTTATATACTCTATAGGAGTAATAGCAAGTTCGATAGTACTAAATACGCGGTTATAACGATTCAGAGACCCTCCGCGAAGGTAAAGATAAGTACCGCGTAGACCTCCTCGCCTATAACCTAGATACCTTAACTAACTACTAAACCAACTACTAGTATACCCTCTAAGAAGTAGCCCTTGTTCGATCCCCTCCGTAAAACGGATCTACTAGAGGGCACGCAAAAAAGGTCTAGAGGGGGGGTACTATTAGATTACTCCGAGGATAAGTTGGTACCCAAACGCAATAAGATTGGAAAGGATCTTAGGGATATGAGCCCTCTTGCCTTAACCTTACTACCCCCCGAAATACCGGATAAAGTTGGAATACCAGAATAAGATGACCTCCAAGAGGTTAGAGCCCTTACGCGAGACTATGTAGTCCTCTGCGCTCATGCGGAACGTTTAGATACTATGTTGTCCCTGTAGGGAGAGGCTCTTACTACGGTAAAGAACACTATTAAAAGCCTCTTGCCACTATACCGTACCCTTACGTATAAAGACAAGGACAGCTATGCCACCTTGAAAGACGAAGCCACCTAGGACCGCTATAGCGAATACGTCTCTACTTATAATATTATTAAGGAATAATAGGCAACCATAGCGGACGTCCGCAATATAGTTAGAGATACTTATATTAATACCTTAGAGGGCCTTCTAATCTTTACCCACGATACGCTAGATTACGAGGTACCGTCGAAAATATAGGCTTTTCTTAACACCGTCCCTCCGTAAGATCCTATTACCTAGTACCAGGGAATAAGGAACATAATGAGCTCTAAGGGTAAGGAGGATAAGGTGGATAAAGGTAAGAGAAAGGAGTAGGAAGACCCTTTCGGTATCTGAACTCTCTTCTACACCATCCATAGGGGCCATAGAACACCAAAGGGGGGACTGTGAGCGCATAGCTTGTATGGCTTAATGGCTTAGTCTAGGAAGGCACGACTAGGCCTTAGAGGCCTCTTGTATATAAACCCCGAGTGCTCTGAGTCTTTTGTTGTCCTTAAGAATCAAGACCGTAATCACTGTCATACTAAGTGCCCTGAGCGAGACTGTGCAACGAGGCCCATTAGGCCTGATACTACTACACCTACTTAATATCTTAGTACCGGTCCTAATAATAGTTAAGGTACTATATATATCTTATACTATTAAGAAAATATAGTAAATAAGATATACTTTTTATATTTAGACCTTATTTATAATAATTTTAGCTAAATAGAAAAAATTAGGCTTAATTTTAAATACTTTATTACCTTTCTTAATAACTATATAAAGATCTTTAAGATAGAAATTCTCTACTCGAAAAATAAAATATTTACTACTTTCTATTATTATCTTATATATAATAAAAGAGGTAATTTTTAATATAACTATCTTTAAATTAATTAGGATAATAAATATTCTAACTATAAATTTAACTACTTTCGCGATAATAGTAGTATTATATAGAAGTCTACTATTCTAAGTAACTCTAAATAGAATAGCTCCTTTAAAAGACTTAATTAAGACCTAAAAGGATATATCTTTATAGTAATAAAAAAGATAGGTCTCTCTATAGAGTATTAGCCTTAATTAATAATAGTAGCTAGTTATTTATATAATTATTACTCTATTTAGAGTTATAAGCTAATTCCTTATAAAGCTAAAATTAATATATAATTTAAATTAAAATATCTTTATCCCCTTAGCTCCTATAGCTAATATCTTATATAAAAGTCTAATACTAGTTAAAAGACTAGTTAAAATTATATTATTATTAAAAGTCCTACTAGATTACTAGAATATAAGGGTAATTAAATCTATTAAATACTACTTAAGAATAGAAGAACCTTTCGTATATCTTAAATAATATAGGGGAAGGTTCTATCTAAATTCTTTTATATTAAGTAGCTAAAGCTTTCTCTAATAGAGGAAATATTACTATTATTAATAATATTAACTTAGTCTAGAAAAGGTTTAATATCTATTATTATAGATTCTTAAATTATTATTATAGAAGATAAACTAGTATTTATTTCTACTTTTATTTCTACTTCTACTTCTATCTCTATAGTCTCTACTACGCTAATACTAACGCCTACTAGTACCCTATTAATATTAAGTTTAGTAAGTTTAGAATTATCTAAATCTAGATCTCTTATAAATTATTTTAAATTATAATATTATAATCTTTTATTAGATCTATTAGTTTTATTTATATTTATTATTTGGGAGTCCTATAAGTCTAAGAGCTATAATAAAGCCGTCTTAGATAATAATCTTAATAGTAATAATTAAGAAGCCGCTATAAAAAACGAGATTAATTTATTAATAAAGAATAGAATATAGAAGCTAGCAGATTATCTATTAAATTATAAGTCTTTAAAAGATAAGTAGATATTTATCTTAAAGTAAGGCCTTAAAGGAGAAGTTACTCGTTATAAGATATATTAAATAGTACTAGAATACTCTTAATATAAAGGCCTAAATTATAATAAGACTTTTATTTTAATTATTAAGTCTATAAGTTATAAGGCCTTATTTACTTTTATAGTAACTCTAGATTAAAATCTAGAATAAATAGATATTAAAATTACCTTCTTATATAGAGTAGTTAAAGAGGTTATTTATATAATATAGTTTATTAGTTTTAAATCGAAATAATACTCTAATAAGGTTTATAAGTTTAATAAGATCTTATATAATTTAAAGTAATTCCCCTATATATAGTATAATACCTTTTTTAATTTTATAAAGAAGTAGAGACTCTACCCTATTAATATTAATTATAGTATATTTATTAATAGTTATATAAATACTATTATAGTACTCTATATAGATAATATACTAGTAACTAGTTCTAATTAAAAAGATATCTAGTATATTAAAGATACTTTTAATACTTAGTTTTAAATAACTAATTTAGGGCCTTACGCTTACTATCTAAAAATAATAGTAATTCGAGATAGAGCTAAAAAAATTATTTATTTTAAATAAATTAAATATATTAAATATATATTCTATAATAATAGTATATAGAAGACTAAACTAGTCTCTACTTCTATAAAGATTTTAACTAAATATAAACTAATAGAAGAGGGTTACTAAGCTATTTAAAAAGATAAGATCTATTACTAATTAGCTATAGAATCCTTTATATATATAATATTTAGAATTTAATTAGATCTAGTATTTATTATCTTAATAGTTAGTTATTATATATATAATCTAACTAAAAAGTATTAGGGGGTAACTAAAAAGATTTTTATATATTTTAAAGGGACTATTAATATAAAACTAGTTTTTTAGAATACTTTTTTAGATTTAATTAGCTATATAGACTTTAACTAGATAAATAATATAGTTACTTATCACTCTATTTCTAGCTATATATTTAATATAGAAAGCGTAGTAATTAGCTAGTCCTTAAAGCGCTAGACTACTATTACTTTATCTATCTATAAAGCTAAATATATTAACTAAATATAAACTATTAAAGAGATAATTTAGTTATAAAGCCTACTAATATCTTTATATTCTAAATATAATAATAATCTAGAAATAATTATTATCTATAGAGATAACTAAGAAGTAATTATATTATTAAAGAACCCTAGATCTTATAATTATATTAAATATATTAATATTATTAATTATTTTTATAGAGAGAAAGTAGCTAATAAATTAATAGCCTTTAAATATACTCCTACTAATTTATAAATTATTAATAGATTAACTAAGGCTCTTTCTAGGAATAAGTTTAAAATATTTCGTAAAACTATTAGTCTAAGATAATTAAACTAATAACTAGATAATCTATAGAAGTTATTCGCTATTCTAATTTTTAACTATTATTAAGATTAATTTATAATTTATTCTTTCTAGACCTCCTTTTTAGATATATTATTATTATTATTATTATCCTCTCTTAGCGCCTTAAATACTAAATTATCGGGTCTTTTAATTCTAAATTAGTCTTATTAACTAGTTAATTCGGCCTATTAGTCTTTAACTAGTCTAGATAATTTAATTTATTAATCTTATTAACTAGTCTATACTTAATAGACTTTCCCTTTATATCTTTTCTCTTTACTATTATTAACTACTAATTAATCTTTTTCTTTTCCCTTTTAGAGTTCTAATTAATCCTTTTCTTTTTCTCCTTAGAGTTAATTCTAACTACTAGTATATAGGGGCCTTCTAATTCGCCTTATATAGATCCTTATAGTACTATTTTAGCCTTAAAGTATTATTTCTAGCCTTATAACTACTTATCTAGCTACTATTTAACTACTATAGCTACTATAGCTACTTAGAGTATTCTTTATATAGTATATAGATCTCTATATATATCCTCTAATCTCGTTTTATTTAAAATTTAGTATATACTCGCTAGATATTAAAAAAGATTTTTAAATAACTATATTTTTACGAAAAGTAGAAAGTTTATATAATAATACTATTATAAAATTAAGTATTAAGCTATTATATAATTTAATATTTACTACTATATTATTATATTACCTCTACTACTCTAATATTACTATTATATAATATAGAGTTAATATAGGAGTTAAAATTAAATATTTAGAAGAAGAAATACGCTCGAGTAGAAATATTAAAATAGAAAGATTTACCGAGTTATATAACTTCGTTATATAACCTTGGCGCCTTAGTATTTTTGTAAATAGTCTTGCACATTTCTTATGCTTCCATAATTAATCAACCAATAACAAGTGTTCCACATACCTACTTTCAACAATATAGAGGACTAAATTATACTAGAAGACCTCTAGAGACTATTATCTATATTAATAACTACTAGCTAATATACCCCTAAGAGGTCTATACTATTAGGCCGAGGGAGAGGGATAAGATATACTTACTAAGAACCTTCTTTTTTAGAATATTATATATAAGAGCTTTTAGCTTTATATTAAATACTCTAATAATTAAATCTAGTTATTTAATAATCTTTTCGCCTAATAGGAGGTTCTTAATAATTTTATACTATTTAATATTATAAATAAAAGTAGCGAAGAGGTTAGAATAGCTAAATTTAGATAAGAGAGCGATAATATTATAATATAACTACTTTATATATTATAAACTATTAAGATATAAAAAAGGGAGGATAATTTATTACTTACTAGCCTTAATACTAATAATAATACTATTCGCTTAGGCGTCTATAATAGCTCTATAAGTATTAGCGCGAATAGTCTTTTAGTTCTTTCTAATCTAGTTAAGATTACTATTCTTATAGATAATCTATATATTATAGATAAAATATTATAATAGTTTATCGCTATAAAGGAGTTAGTTAAATTTATAAGTATAAGTCTATATAAAATATCTAAATATAATTAGTAATAAATAGAGTAGGATAAAGAGATATAGAGAACTAATAATAAATTTTAAAAGTTACTTATTTCGAGCCTTCTATATCTAGAGCTCTTATTTATAATATAGAGGTTTTATTAAGCCTTTATTACTAGATAAAAAGACTCCTATCGAGGCTAATATCTATATTTAATATATTATTATACTATAAAGGTTTACTAAAAGGAAAGATAAAAGGGTAATGTAAAAATATATAAACTAGATACTAGTATAATATACTAAATCTATTATTTATTCGAGTTTTAATTACTATATCTTTCGCTTTAGATATATTTAATAAATTATTAAGATTATCTTTTTAAACGATAGCGATCTTATCTAAAATAAGGTAATTATAGATTTTTAGATTATAGTATTAAGGGTTCTTATAAAGTAGCCTATAGTTATAAAGATTCGATATATCTATTAGCTAATTAGATATAGTTTTAAAGGTAGTAATATAAGGATTTATAATATAGAGGATAATAATAATCTTATAGTATAAAGACTCCTTAATAGCCTTATAAAAGTTATATTTAGAATAGTTAATAAGATAAAAACGCGACTAGAAGAGTTATATTATATTATTATCTAATTCTAAATACTTCTATCTATAGTATAGATCTAGCTAAATACGCTTTTTTCGCCTTTAGAAGATATTAGGGTAAATATATAAATTAAAATCGTACCCTATACCCTATAAATAAAAGGATCTATTCGATAATTAATTATTATCTACTATAAGACTATAGATATAATATTATTATATTAAATACTATATTCGCGATAATCTTTATAGTCTTTAGTAAGACGATTAATAGTAGGATTTATAGAGTAGAGAATATTATTAAGAGCTTATTTATTCGCGTTAATAGACTTATTTAAACGTATTTTAGTACCCTTATTATTACTAAAATTATTATTATCGTCTTTATAGATATTAGTTTTAAGGCTACTAATTTCGGTCCTTCCTTTATTATAGTACTATTTAGACTTTTTATCTTTAAATAATATTATATTATATTTATTATAGATTTAATCTATTAGCCCTGAATAGTAATATTCGGGCTCTTTTAAATATATATAGTATATAATATACGCCTCTAAATAAGGGCGTATATAAGGACTAGAGCAAAATAAGTCTAAAGGAGATAATTTAATAAAGCGGTTAAACGCGTCTTTATTATTAAATACTATTTATTTCTATTAATTATTTTAGGGCTCCGAAGTATACTTTAAAATATACTATATATTATTACTAGTTTACGAAGATAGTAGTATTTATATTAAGGGTAGTATAAAGTCCGATTTATTTAGTAGTAGAAAATTAGATATATCTAGAATAATTAGATTCGAAGAGATTTAAAAGGATACTTAGAAGAAGGCCTAGAAGGAGGATACTTATAAGAATAATTATAACTCTATTTAAAACTTTTTTAGCCTTCCTCCCTTATTTCTTAATATAGTAGTAGCTAGTTATTTCTTTAGGCCTAGTCGACCTTAATTACTATAGGTAAGAGTTTCGCCTAGAGGCGTTCTAGAGGTATTAGTAAAGCCTAGAAAAAGCGGTAAGGAGCGATAAGAGTACTAAAGACTATTAGTAATATAGGGGCGAAAAGTATTAATATTAAATATAGTATTTATAGTAGAATGTAGAGTATAGGAGGAAAGATACGAAAAAAAGAAAGATAAATAATAGGTTTTAATTAAAATACTAAAAAATAGTAATTATATACGCGTTATATAAGGATTTTCTTTAAATAATTATATAACTACTTATACTAAACCGATTTCGATAACTTTTAGATTATTTAAAAGTGTAAATTAAGCTCTATAATTATAAAAATTCTAAATAGATTATATTCGTAAAGAATAGGGTAATTAGGAAAGTAGATATTTCGGTTAGATTAGAAGTTTTAGTAGTCGCGGGTAAATAGAAACGCCGTAATAACTTAGCGCTAAGAGTCCGAAATAGAAAGTCCTTCCAGGTTTTTAATTAGCCCTATATATAATTGGTAGCGTCTTAGCGGTTAGCTCCTTATATATACTAATAAAAACGGGGTAGCTAAATAGAGTAGGCTATAAGGTATACTTAAGTCTACCTTAATCTTATAGTATATTAAAAGTCTTATTAACTACGGCTCTATTATTAATACCTAATAGATAGACTTTTACTCGATTTAACTTCGATAAATAAGTTTACTAGTCGTTACGTAATATAAGCTTTATCTAGTTATCTTTAGATACTTTAGTAAAGCCTTTATCCTTTTAAATAGAAGGAAATTTATTAACTAGATTAGATAATAGCTTAGTATTATACTTATTACCGTAAACTATTATATCGTTTAGAAGTTTAGTCTCTTTTATAAGCTCTATTAACGTATTATAGGCGAGTTATAATAGACTACTAGCTATACTTATTATTACTACTATAGCTAGGGTAGCGGCTTTCTTAATTTAATTAGTAGTAGTAAGCTTCTTAGTTTTAATAGTCTTATTAGTACTTTTAGGCCTTATTAAAGCCTTCTATAAGACCTTATTATCTACGGTAGCCTTAGATATATTAACTTTAATAGACTACGGTATAAGATTTCCTCTTCTTAGGCCTCTCTCATATATAGCCTTTAGTAAAGCCTTAATTATTACGGTAGTCTTTAGTAAACTATTATCGGTGGATTCCATAAAGAAGACGTTATTATAGTTAACCTTATATAATATACCTAAACGGAGTCTCTTAGGTATATAGATAATTTAATTAGTCTTATTTTTAATTAAGATACTAGTAATATAAGAGTCTACTAGATATATATATAGGGTAAGATTCTACTACTATACTAGCTTAAAAATATAGTCTCTATTAGAAAGTATATTAGGTATAGTAATCGGGACTATAATATTAGCTCGAGGTACTACTATAAGTACTTTATAAGTATAGATAATATATCTCTAATAGGGTCCGCGTTATTAACTAGTAATTTTAGTAGTAGCGTTATAGCTACTAATATATACCTTACCTTAAGTAATATCTAGTATAATCTTTTTAGAACCGATAATATTATTATCTAGTAGTATATAGGCTTTTAGATTATTAATTAAATAGACTTTTTAGATAATATAGTATAATACTTTAATACTATTCTTTATCGTAGGAATAAATATCGGAATTAGTATATACTTATTAGTATTATATATAGCTAAACCTAAATCTTTAATATAGAGTAGTAATACTATCTATCGGATTTTAATATATAGTAGTAGTACTAGTAACTATAGTTTATCTACTAGTATAACGCTATAATTAGTATTAATATAAATTTCTTAATTAATTATATTAATAAGTAGTTAAATAAGGATATAAGTATAGTTCTATTTACGAAATATAAGTCCGGTACCTATATTAGATATCTCTATAGAGTTAGATTTAATAACTTTAAAGATAATATAATTATAAGAGGCTTTATTAATACTTATTATAACTTAATAGGCTTTATTACTAGCTAATATATTATTAGAATACTTATTTACCGTAGGCTTCTAAACCTTTTAGTAATCTAATTATAGATACTTATATAGCTTATTATTTAACGTAAAAGACTCGTTATATTTACGATAAAAAATATAAACGCCGATAAAGTTAGTAAAAGCCTTATATTACTAATCGTTATTATAGTAAGTATTATTATTTAAGCCTTTCTTATACTACTCTAAGGGCTTAGAGATATCGCCTTAATAGGCCTTATAATAGTTATCTTAATTATATACTAATTAATCTTTAATAATATAGTCTATTTTATAATTATAATTATACTCTATCTAATAGGTAGCTTAAAAATAGCCTTACTACTATAGCTATTTATCTTTATCGTAGTTACGTTTATCTTATCTTTAAAATCTTCTATCCTAAGGAGGTAGATTTAACTTATTAGACTAATTCGAAGACGTTAAACCTAATATACTTAGGGCGGTAATTTATAGCCTAGAAAGGCTAGCTCTAATTTAATAGTTTTAATTATATTACTAATTTAAATAGTTTCTATACTATTAATTACTATACTATTACTATTAATTATTATAAGTATATTATCCCCTATTAAAAGGTCTAGACTAGTAGCTAGAAGGCTATCTTAGATAGTATTAAAATAAACTAGAATTATAGAAATTATATAGTTAGTTATCGTAATCTTATTAATCTTATCTATTATTAGTATATTACTACTAACTTTACTATAGGCCTTACTAAAAGCTTCGATTATTTCTTTACTACTAAGGCTATTAAAGCCTTTAGTAGAAGGGCCGTAAGAATATCTTAAACTAAGTATCCTTCTTTAAATCTAGTATTTAGATAAATATAGATATAATAGTAATATTAGAGGGCGAGTTAACAAAAATATATAATTCTACTATAATATTTTAATAAGTAAAAGTAAGCTAATTTTTAATATTATTAATATTAATATTTTTAATATTTCGAATAATAGCTTATATATAGCCTACGGGCTCTCTCTTATTATATATATCTATTATTATATACTTTTCGGTAGTAAGATTAGTTAAAGATATTCTAATAGAGTCTTTAAACCTTTTAGTTAATATCTTATACTATTACGCGGTATTATTACTAGCCTGTAGGCCGATCTTTTTAAGGTCTAATAACTCTATAATATACTATATTAAAATTATACCTCTTAATATAGTATTAAAATAAATTTTAACTATATTAGCTCCCTTAACCTTATAAAGATCTTATATATAGTTAATAAATAAAAAGATATTTTAAAAAAAGTATCTTTATTAATAGTAACGATTTTATCTTTATCGAAGCTTTTATAAAGATAAGAATTAAAGTAGCCTAGATCTAATAAATTCTATTAGTCGGAGCCTACGATAGCCTTAGTACTAGGAGGGCCTAATAGACCTAGCTCTCCTTACTAGCCTTATTAGCTACGCTAGCCGATAGGGATCTATAGATTCTATAATACTAGAGTAATAGATAATTATATAGTATTATTAATCTCTTATCTTAACTAAGGATCTATTAAAGGTATAATATTATTACTAAAAATAGTAGTTTTAGTAGAGATCTTACTTATATATATAGTAGGAGTTAATAATCTAGTAGGATTTAAGGATACGATAGTACTTATAGTAGTACCTACGATAGATATAGAGTTCGATATAGAATTATACTAGTTAAGGAAGGCTACTATTTCTAGATATTTTTTAATTTACCGGGAATAGAGGTATAATAGTAACCTTTAATCGTTCCGATTTTCTAGCTTTACTAGCTATTACTACTACTACTAGTAAAATAGAATTAAGAGTAGAGTAATTCTTTATAATAAACTCTATAGTTAAGCCGATTTCTTTAGGTATATAGTATATATAAGTTATTCCTATTATCTTAATAAAAGTAATAATTTAGTAGACTTATTAGATAATACGTTCTAGTAATTATAATAATAATTAATTAGATAAAGATAATAACGCTACTAGGAAAGCTAGCTTAATAAAGCCTTCGATAAAAGTAAATAGAGTAATAAAGTAACGAAGATAATAAAGTAATAAAGCCTTCGATAATAGGATAATTAGAGTAAAGGCAATTATAGTAGATTAATTAAGATAATAAAGAAGATAATTACGGTAGAATAATTAAAGTAATAAAATAATAAGAACTCTAGTACTATAGAAGGCTAGTATATATTAAAGTAGTAAGATAGTACTTTAATATATAAAATAATTAAGGTATTACTACTAACTTATAGTAGTAAATAACGAGGTAGTAAATAGTATAGCTATAGTAAATAAGTGGTAGAAAGATAGTAAATTTCTATAGACGAAATAAGTCTATTTATATACGGCTACTAGTCTATAGGAGGCTCCTACTAAGCTACTAGCTTACAAATAATAGTAAGAGTAAAGATATAAATACAAGTAATAGTGAATACGTTACTTCATATAATATGTATAATAGATATCGAAGTTATAGTCTTTATACTTTCTATTATAATTAATATATAAGCGCCTAACCTTAATATCTCTATATTTATTATAAGCCTAGTAATATTTAAAAGCGGGAAAAGCCTTACTTTTAGATTTAATAACTTTAACTTTTAAACGCTTTATCTAGTTATCTAGAAAGATAATAAAGTATTTATCTCTATTATAATTATATAAAATAATAAGATTATAAATATTATTATAAATTAATTTATATTCTCTATATATAGAATAGATATAAGATTTATAGAGAATATTCTTAGCCTTCTTAATTATATAGAGTATCACTAAATCTGAAAAGTTTATTTCCGTAAGAATTCCGCCGGGTACGTATAGAAAGGATAATTTAATATATTTAATAGACTTTACCTATATTAAACCCTTTATACGAAGTTAGTAAGTTCGCCTAACTATCTATATAATCTATAGGATCCGTAGGATTCGTAGGATTCGCAAAATTTAAATAATATAAATAATTATTTAAATAATTTATATAAAGTCCTTTTAAGACTTAGTTAATATAGTCTTTATAATATATATATAATAGGCTTACTAATACGGGCCTATAATACGCGTATATAATTTTTAAAAAAATTCGATTTAGACTATTTTTAGAATTATAGCGTTATTATTTATAGCGCTA
>BLJB01000171.1:0-98973 GCA_013423325.1 Usnea hakonensis | reverse complement strand
GTGTATCTAGCCTAGTCCCTAGTATACAATAATCCATCGATCTATGTCCAGTCCCTGACAGGAAGTTATTTCGGAAAATCTTTAGATAGAAGAAATTATTTTGGAAGAAATATATTAAGTTAATATTTAGGAAGTAGAGAATACTATCGGAGCTATACTAAAGACTCGCTATCTAAAGTTATAGAAAAATCTATAACTCCCTATATAGTTCTTTCCGAAGCTAAAGCCAGTATATCTTATTCCGAAAAATAGATGGAAGGAGGAGTTAAACCTAAATTCGACTTATAGCTAGCGGAAGGGAAAAGGAAATTTCTATACTAGGGTATTAATTTAGCTAATAAAGAGAGATAATATTAAATACGAGTTATAGAGAGTCCTTATAGACCTTAGAACTATATTAAACCTTATCCCTTAGAAGATAGTAGGCTAAATAAAGTATAATATATTTCTAGATAAATTAATTATTATTAAAGTTACTAACGGCGACTTCTAAAGATTATTAGGGTTTATTGGATTTATAATTAAGGTTACTAGGGTACGGAAAGTAATTAAGATATTTATTATCCTAGATAATACGAGCTATAGCCTTATTTTTAGACGGCTATAGCTAAGGAGCGTAAAAGTAATCGATCTATATAAGAATAATAAATACTAGATATAAAATTAGTTTAATATATATTATTAGCTAGAAGTAGCTAGAAGATTAGTTATTAAAGCTCCCGAAATCTCCTTAGCTAAGAATATCGATCTCGATATAATTAATATTAATAATAATATTCTAATAGACCTAGAATACTCTAAAGAGGAGCGGGTAGAAGCTATTATAAGAGAAATTATAAATTAAGTATAGAATAAAATATAGGATAATTATAAGGATATTCTAGAAAACGAATAACTCGATACTTCTTAGGAGCTTTAGGAAAAAGCTACTCGTTAGTAGGTAACTAGGAACTTACTAATAATTTTCTATATCTAGAGGAGGCTTTTCGGGTCTACTAACCCCCCTCCTCTACTCCGATCATTCCGAAAAAAGAAGTATTAGCGAATATAGGAGAAGGCATTCCTAGTCCCATACTACCGCTAGACAAATCCGGTAGAAAGAAAATGAGGAAGGTAGCTAGAGCTACGGAACGCAATACTAGCGAGGAGACTAATATTCGGTAGAATAGCCTCGTACCGAAACTTTATACTATACGATATCGGAATAGATAGTACGATAGAGGTATCTTATTAGAAAGCCCAGAAAGGAAGGGTACTATCTAGGATAATATAGGATACTTAAAGTAGAGAGGAAATAAGGCTCTACTACGCCTCCTACCTCTAAGTAGACTTCCCGGAAATTAGAAATTAAATAATACCGAAGAAAAAGTAGTAATAATATTATTATTAAATAATAAGAGAAGACGGGTAAGGGATATAATAAAGAATAAACGAAGATTCGAATAGATAAGAGCTACGGGAATATACTCTATAGAAGAGGAGGAGTTTAAAGGGTAGTAATTAGGATTTCTAATATCTTATTATTTATATTAGTATCCTCGGGAGTTAGTAACTCTATAAGGTAACGATTATAGAGCTTAGTCTACTCGATTTCCTAATATAGTTAGAGAACTAGTAAGGATACTAGACGAAGTAGAAAAAGCGTATCTTCTATTAGTAACTTAAAAAGATATCTTTATAGAAAATATCCGAGATATATCTAGAACAGACTTTATCGAATACCGAATCCCTCTATATAGCGATATAGTTCCTAATATTATAAAGCTAGTACTATATACTTCTAAAGAAGTAGAATAGTAAAATTAGAATTTACCGAAACTTATTAAAGCGGGGATAATTATATAGTATATCTCCCTCTAGAGTATAAGAACGAGGTTTCTACGAAAAGAGAATAGAAGTCTAAGGATAGTCTATACTTTTATATAATTAAATAGAGTAATAATAAAAGCGAACTACCTAATAAGGAGAATTAAATCGATACTATAGAAAGTATTAGTACTATAGTTAATATATTTCTTTAAGATAGACGTATTAAACGGATACTAGGCGGTTAGAGTTTTCCCTCTATATACGTATAGACTTATATTTTCCTCGATTATAGAGTAGATATATTATCTAAGAATAGATTAGAGGTATACTAATAGGCTAGAAATATATACCTAATTAAAGGATATTATTATTTCTAGAATTCTAACCCCTAACGAAGAACCCCTATTAGCTAATATAATATTAAATTTAGTAATATTTAATTACTTTATAGACGATAATATTAATAGAGTAGATTTATTTAATAGCTTACTCTAGTTCCTTTATTTCTATTATTTCCCGAGACTCGTATAGGCGAAGCTTATATTAAACCCTTCGAAGTATATATTTTTTACTCTAAAGGTGAAAATCCTCGGTTATTAGAGAGACGGCCAAGGAATTAGGCTATCGGAAGATAAATTAGGAATATTTTACGAATAGCCTATCCTAACGTATAAAGAGGAACTAATAAGATTTCTAAATATACTACTATTTCTAAAAGTATTTATACTAGGACGTACTAACTATTCATCTATTATAAAGTTAGTAATTATTAAAGAATTAGTAATAGTAAAACGGGATAGACGTTAGAAGACTACGAAGACGATAGTCGATTTCGTATAGACTAATAAATATTAGGAAGCTTTCGACGCTATAAAAGAAGCTATTCTAAAGAATATTAATTTCGATAGAGATAACTCGAAGTAGTATTATCTCTTTATAGATACGTCTAAGACTAGGGCTAGTAGAATATTAGTTTAACTTCGGGATATCGAGAATAGAATACTACTAACTAAGGAACTATTACTAAATATATCTATTATTATATTTATATTATACTAGTTTACTCCTACTTAAATAAACTATTATACTACTAAACGAGAATCTCTCGTAGTAGTAAAGTCTCTAGTAGAAATTAGATAGATTATAAAAGGATCCAAGTTTCTATATATACTATATACTAATTATATAGTACTACTTAAGGTCTTAAAAAGTAAGGATATAACTAGAAGAATTTCTAGATAGTAATTAGTACTAAGCGAATATAATCTAGATATTTTCTACGTTCCTAGAAAAGAATTGGCTATTATAGATAGGCTATCGAGGCTAGGAGGTTACCCTTTAAGAGTAGTAACGAGCGAGGAATCGATAATAGCGAGCTTTATAGTTAAATATAATTTAGTAGTAGAAATAGAGAATAGAAGACTATTAGAAGTTATACTAGAAGAGATATAGATATAAGATACTACTATAGAAATAACGTAAGATTTAGATATATAAATTCTATAGGATTAGGAATTACTATAGGAAGAATAGCTTAATAATCTATAGTATAGATTTATAGTCGAATATAAAATCGTTAGAAATCTTAATATCGAAGGTATCTTATTAGAAGCTACTAGGAAGATATCTATTAAATAAGTAGAGAAGTTTATCCTAATTAATTAAAAGGATCGTCTATACTAATTAGCGTATAGAGAAAGATCTAGAAAACTATTAAGGTATATCTACTAGGAATAGGTATACGATATTATATTATTACTATATAACTTATATAGTTACTTTTTAGACTAAATTACCGTGCGGAGGTACGTTGGGAAATTCTACTAGCCGACAAGGAATAAGGATATTCTAGTATTCTATTGGTCGTGTCTAATATACTAGATACTTGGACTACTTAGGCCTACTAAGGGATTAATACCTATTATAGGACTATAAGTAGGAGATATTCTAGTAATTAATTATATTAGATCGTTTAATCCGATAGTAAAATTAGGGGCTAGATTTATTAGATTATATATAGACTACTTTACTAGATTTGCGTTCGCCGATATAGTAGTAAATACGACTTTAGCTAATTTAGTAGAAATCCTAAAGATAAAGGTAGTCGAGAAAATTAGATATCCTAGAGCTATTTATAACGATAACGGATAGTATTTTAAACGAAATTTCTTAAATTATCTTTTTATAAAGGGGGTATCTTAATTCTTTACGCTAGTAATATATCTATAGTCTATCGGCCTTATAGAAAGGTATATATAAGTTATCTTAAATATCTTTAGAGTAATTCTATAATATTATCCGGTATTAATATTTAAATAGAATATTCTACTATAAACGGTGATCCGAGCTATAAATATAAGATATATTAAAATATTTAGATTTACTTCTATAGAACTACTACTAGGATTTAATCCTAGATTTACTAAGGGAGTAGACGAGTTTAAGGATATCCTCTAATCTTAAATAGTAAATAACTATATTAATAGCCTTATATTCGAAGGAATAGTTCTAGAGGAAGCTAACTATACTACGAGATTAGTAATATTAGACGAAATTCGGGATCGATTACTAGAAAAGAGGTATTAATTAGGAGAGAAGATAGCTTAGGCCACTATAAAAGATATCTATTCTAAGAAGAGAATATCGAAAGGATATCTAGTAAGGCTTAGAAGACTAGTATAAGATAATTAGAAATCTTATAAATTAGAGCTATAGTAGGAAGGACCTTATCGGGTTAAGAGAATAGCGTCTTATAGGTAGTTAGTATAGATTAAAGATCTATATAGCGGAAAAGTAAAAGGGAAGTTCTATATTAATTTACTAGAAATATTTTTTTAAGGTTCGGAAATTAGATACCCTAAGTTATACTAGGAATCGATTATAGAAATTAATAAGAAAGTTAGTAAGAAGGTTAGAAAAGATATAAAGCTAAAGTTACGATATAAGAATAGAAGTATAATTCCCGATAATAATATAAGGAGATCTAAAATACTTTTAATTCTAGCTAGAAATATTAAATTAATAGAATAACGAATCGGTAGATTTCTAGGAAAAGAAAGCTATTAACTTAACGTAGTAGATTAAATAGGAGAAGGATACCGTCTATATATAATAATAACGTTAAACTACCGTCCTATAGGACGTAAAATCCGGACTCGCGGAAGAAAATAAGTAGGTCTAGTAAAGTAGTTAGTCTAAAGTAAAGATTCGAAGTAAATAAACTAGTAAAGGAGTATATAATAGTATTAAACCTTACTTAGTATTACTATCTAGATATTATTATTATCGTATAGTTAATACTACCTCTATTATTATATATAGGTAGATAAGCTATTTAAATATTATTCCTTTTATAGTAATCGAAATATCTAAACTATTAATAGCGGCGCCTAAGCCTAAGTAATCTATTATAGTATTAATACCGGAGTCTACTTCGTTAGTACTAAGACCTATTCTATAGAAATAGGTAGTCGGCCTCTCTACTATATTAGAATACTACTATAATAAAGAGAAAGTCGATATAAAATTTCTATCCAATAACCTTAATTTAAGTAATTTCTAGGTTATTAAGGTTATTCGATCTAACCTTAAAGCTAAGGACCGGAATTTAAAGTAATTTATTATATTTACTTAAAAATATTTATCTAGTAAGTATATTAATAAGGGGAGATTAGCTAAATATAGGAGCGAAAATAGATAGGTTTATAGTATTATCTTTAATTATTTCTAGATATATAGAAAAGAGGGGGAAGATTAAGGCCTTTAAAGTGTAAGGAAAGTTCTACCTATAACTCGGAATAAAATTATCGACGGTACTCCGTATTCTAAACTAGATAATACGAATAATAACGAAGTAACTACTATATTAGTAGATAGTACTATAGTTATAAAGTCTATAATTAAGAGAAGAAAGTATAAAATAAGGAGTATAATAAAAGTAAGGAAGAATTATACTACTATAATTCCTATAGACCTACTAATCGTAAATTCTGGTTCCGTAGAAAAGAAATGTAAATCGGAAGAAGAAGAGTATATAGATATAATAAAAGTAAGGAAAGATTATACTATTATAATTTCTATAAACCTACTATCTCCGTAGTCCGGTTCTATAGAAAAGAAATACAAATTAGAAGTAGATAAGTAGATAGACGTAAAATAATAAAAGGCTATAACTTACGAACTTCTATTAGAGCTTCTCGACTTAGATAATAGAGATAACTATAAAGAACTATAGAATAAGGAATTAAAAAAGAAAATTAAATAGTAGAAGACTAAATACCGTAAGGCCTATATATAATTTATTATATTAGTAGAGACTTCTCGCTAAATTTATAGTACTATATAACCCCTACTAAATTAAGTCTTAGGCGTATTAATTTTACTTAAAAAATAGAGTAAAACTATATTAGAATACTATCGCGTTAATACTACTTAACTAAAGGAATTACTCGTTCCGATAAATACTTAGGCTATAGCTATCGGAAATACGTACTCTAAGATATCTAATCTAGTATTTAACTATAATTTAGAAGTGTCACGAAACAATGGGACTGTAGTGGGTTGACTGCTTGTTCATTGAGAATGGCTACGAATTGCATGAAGAGTGCTCCCGGAACAACGATAATCCGGCCTTCTCCGCAGAGAACAAATCGTGTCATAACAAGAAGCCGATTTTTAAAAATAGATCTAAGAGTAGAAGGGAGCCGAGATATAAGGAAAATAATATAATATAGAATACTATAGAATAGAGGATATAATAGGATTTTATTATATTAATATTACTAATTATAAGAATCCTTTAAAAGTGCTTTATTCGGGGAGGAGAGATACGGGGGAATAGTATAGGCCTAGAATAGCTATATCTATATACGGAAGTTCTTTCCGTATTCGGAAGAAGTTCCTTCCAAACTTCCGGTTTATACCGAGGTAATTATATAGTAGACTTCTACCTAATTCTTATATAGTAGTAATATAATATAATGGAATTGATAACACGGTTCTGAATACTTCTTTAGTATGCTTCTGAATTGCTGGAATTATCTTGCTCATTTCCTGGGTGGCTTATAGCGGCTGCCATTATGGCACTTTACCGAATGGAGTTTAGGGTATCTTGTGCGCCTTCACCATGGAAAAGGCCTCTGTGTTAGTAGGACTGAACCAATCTAGTATCACAATGAAAGAGAATTGAGACATCTTTGACTGCTGGGCTGATTTTGTAATCGTTACCCATCGATCAAGGCTCGACATCGTTTCGGTCGAGAATGCTAGGAATGAAAATGACTGACTTTCCTGGTTCTTTGATTCAATGCTTGATCAGTGTTTAAACCTGCGACTAAGGGAAAAACCGGGATATATGCCATCGCCGACGATGAGAGAGCCTTCATGAGGCGGCGGAGAAAGCAAAGCTCGTATTGGAAACCGAAAGAGACCCGCAAATGAGCAATGTTTGCTTAGTAGGATTGCAGCTACCGCCGCCTGTATGAACACAAATTTTTATCCAATTGTTGAACAAGATATGCACGACAGACCCGTTGTTTCGTCTATATCAGTTGGCGAGATCAAACGAGTGACCAGATCCTATCATGAGGATTCCCCTGTCCACAATCTCCCATCCGATACCTTGAAACCCGGCACAGGCGATATACCCGCTATCTGGCCGCCAAGATTGTATCCAGCAAAAGTACTTGCTTTTGCGCAGGTGCTGCTTGGATAGAAATTCCGCAGAGCCTATCGTCGTCGACCGACGAACCGCAGTTTAGGTCTGTAATTCAAGCAACGCAGCAGTCGTACAAGGGGGCGTTGCAGTCGCCGTAACAGTTGGGATCCCCATCGAATTTGAGTAGGCGGCATAGTAGGTTGCTTCCGTGGCTAATGCTGTCTATGTCAGAACCGAGGGCGGAATCTCTGAACTATCCATTTCCTCGGAGAAATGGTATACGAAGTAGGCCGCAGGCATTTCTCGTCACCAGCAACAGGAGATGCTCTCTCCAATGCCGATGCTCAGCTATTTCTCCATGATCAAATCCTCTTTTGGGTTACCATTTCCCCTTCTTCAAGAGTCTTGAACCCTGTCCCATGCTGTCTGGTTTTTCTTTTGACCGCTGACTGGGGCGTTCCATTGCTGCTAGCCGGACTCTTAATTTTTGGAAAGAATGAGGAACGCTCAACATCTTGATGATGCTGGCCCATGGATACAGAATGGTGTCATACTTTTTACAGTATAGAATTGTAATGAGAGCACTCTTTGCTAGTCACTTCATTGTGATACAACAGCTTTCGTTTGATCCACGTCTCCGGCTCAACAATTCATCGTCTATTCTCAGTCGCCGTTGATTGCTATGCGGTAGTCCGGAGTGCTACTTGCTGCAGTGGCAACCATACCTGAGACCCAATGGCTAGCCATCCTTTCCTCCACTCCGTCATCATTTGTAATACTACGCTCGGGAAAATTTCTGTTGTTCCGATTCCTACTAATAGTATTCTGAGAGACTCTGCTGTGGAAAGCGTTCAATCTAGTATCTATACTTCTTCTGCCACCTTCACTTCGCTGAACACAATGACAACATTGACTTCCGCTCAATTTAAGTCACAACGACGATTCATGCAAGCACGGACACCGATAAAGTCTCTCAGCTACGACCCTCGTCTTTGCTCTTTTGATAAATGGCACAGTTACAACCTCGCCAAAATCAAGTGTTCCAGTATTAACCAATACAACAAGGACTTTGGTACCAGTAGCCACTAGTCATGCCACTCCAGTGCACAGGATCCAGAATCTTAAAACGACTACTCCACGAACAAGAAGCACTTATTTGGAAGTCGTAGCCCTAAAGTCCGTCATTTGAGCGCTCCTGCTGCGGTGACCAGCTGGTCCAACCATTTTCCGTTTTCTAGCTTTATCCTTCCATCGGCAGTATGTTATCTTCTCGAAAAGAAGATCCCTCGTTCGTCTTTCACTGATTTGTGTGCCACAGCACGGTTTAGTCTTCACTAATCTCATGGAAATAAAGGCCGTACAGCGCCCGCAAGTACCGCTGCACTAGTGCCAATCACAGATACTACCTCTACGACCGAAATCACCAATTACTTCCAGTGTTCCTTCCTCCCCTGCGAGTGAAACCGAGACAATCTCTACAACTATCAAGGTGTCAAGCCTCGCTGGTAGTGTGTGAATTTGAAACCGTTCGTGTATCAAACCGCCGGCGCCAGTGTCTCCAAGTACAAGGACCGTCCGCCAAGGCTTCACCAGCATAAGCGGCACAAGCAACCACTTATGTGTAGGCTGACCAAACAGCCTGCTGTTCACAACCGAAGCTGCCAAACACCCCATTAATACCCTCCAGGAGCTTTCTCTTCTGAGTAATTTCGGAATCGCGGGGTTCTCCAAAGTTGCTTCTGCCTACGCTTGCTGCGTTCAAGAGGTTACCAGCACTGACGTGGGCGCCGGACAGGCCTCAGCCCATTTGGCTAGCATTGGCCAATGCTACCTTTTCCCTCAAACCCCTAGAGACTCATACAACCCCAATACGATGAACTTCAGTATTACCGTTGAACTACGGCGGGGTGGCAATGTACTGTGTCAAGCATCGAGTGCAAATTCCATGCTCTTTAACTTCCATCTTCGTGGCAAATCGTGCAGGACCGAAAAAGGGGAAGAAGCGGTGGCGGGAAAGAGTTCATGGGACTAGAGATGCTATTGCAGTGCAGAGTAGGTCGGAGGATTTTGGTTGTACTAGTTCCATTTTCCCCCTGTCCTCCCCTTTTTGCTTGCTTTACGCACAAGGGTGCAGCAACTACACCGCTTCACTTCCTTTTTCCGATTTCTTGCATGCGGATACTGTGTCGATGCGTGGCACTACCTCTTGGATTAGGTAGGAATAACGAAACAATGAATTGGAAGACTTTGTAGATTTCAGTCCTATCAAAATGAGTGGCCAAAAGATGGAATTTGAATGCATGAAACTTGGCTGGGGTCTTCCCGCTTTTGGGCCTCTTAATGTTGTAGAACAGTCACGTATGCTTGGACGTGGTACAATTCTTGGACAGCGTCTGCTTTCCACAGACACCAAGAGATCGATCAACCGGCTCGCCTCACCTGGGGCGTAGCGGGGGTGTCGAAGGACAATACACCGCGAGATGCTTAGCTTTGAGAAGCTATCTATTTTTCGGGGTTTTCTAGGCATTTCACTTGATGCTCACAAAGTTCTCTCCAGGAAATTGGCTGGGAGTCAATAAAAGCTCATGCCGGGGTGCGGGAGTAAGTAACAGCATGTATAACCGAGCTCGCTCCTTACCTTACCCCACACAATTTGGCTCCTAGCAGTCACTCACCAAAAATACAGCACCTCCTATACTATTGGTGATTTCGAAAATACGACGTATGTTGCCAAGGTACTAGTGTCAGAAAGATGGCTGCATTAAGAAATGACTATGAGAAAGATATCTCGGAGCCGAAGGTCAAGGCCAAATTCGTGGCTTACTTTATGCACCAATGCATGCTACAAGCCGTTTTCGGTTCATGTCATAATATTCCTAAAATTGCCACCAGATTCTACCCGCATTCTAAACCTAAAGATGCTAATAAAATGCCATTTTAGCTCCAGATCCGAAGCATTAATTTTACAATATAAAGTATGGTACTTTACTCTACTTACCTATTAAATGACCACGTTAAGGCTCAGCGTGGTCAGGATTCAGGTCGAGGACGAGGACGAGGACGAGAGGAGGGTAAATTGCACGCTGGAATTCGAGGGACCAGCAGGCTCTACACCACCAACAGTCCTCCAAGCAAAAGTGATATGGCGCATATAATGAATCATTGAAGAGTCTATGAGATTTCACTGGGAATTAATTTCTTGCATGCCCACTTTCCCTAAGTAGGTATAATAAGATGGATACCGCTTCGCTATACTTTACCCCGTAAGGCGGCAAATGGAAATAAATTACTTTAATAATGTAAACTAAGGTATAATCGAGCATGTGAGCTGGTAAAAAGCAAATTACTTTAGTACTCTAAGGTACTCGGTGAAATAAAGTACTTTAGGTGTTTAGGTACCTTACCTTACATCTTACTGGTGCAGTACCACTGCACTACCGTCATGCAACTTCAAATTTACTTCCTTTCCACCAGACCACCACTACACCACTTCATGTTTCCTCTTACCCTACCGTCTACTACCTCCTTGGCTGTAACAACTTTATCTTCTTGAACTTTTTTTCAGGTCCAACTCTGCCCCAAATCCTACATCTAACTTGTCGAGCTCTAACACCAATCCCTGCCAGCAGACAACTCCTCACCAAAGCTCGGCTCAGCCTGCAATTCCTCGATCGCATTCCGCAACCAATACAGCTACCCCTACTTCACCAAATCCACTTCCTCGGTCCCAAAAGCCTCACCAAACAGACATTATGGCGTCTAACCTCTCATCCACCTTTGCACCGCCTCACTCACGTGCCTCCGGTGTTGATGCCAATGCAAGCCGAACGACAACGCCTTCGCGCACACCGGCCCACCCGGGCACTCAGTCCAGCTCTGGGCAGATGACCAACCCCTTGCTCAACCTACTAAAATTTGGATCAGATTCAGCTTCCCCTCAAGCTTCGCCGCACCTGCAATCTTCGGCACCTCCAAAACCAGAATATGGCAGTGCAAGTACCCACAGCGTACACGGACGTGGGATATCGGCGTCGGATTTGGTCGCCTCATTCACAGGCAGCAAATCAGCTATGCCTACGCAGCGGGAGAAGATCCCGGCCACATCATCCGTCAATCATCAAGATGCTTTGTTGAGGCTTCTCAATCAGACCAGCTCCCGAGCCGATGCTGACCAGCAAAAATTGTCCGACTCTACAGATGCCGCTACGAACCAACTTTCTGAAGACTTAGCAGGGTCCTCATTAGAAGATCGGCATCAGTCGGTCTTGGACACAAAGAGCAGCGTCTCTGGACGCAACGAGTCACCGATACGTTTCTTCGGCAGCAATGAAAATGCTATACCAACGCCATTCGAGCCACAAGATATACCAAAAGCAGAGCCCTCGCGCAAGACTGGACCCGTCTTCACCTACGTCAACCCCTTCGAAAATCTTGCGGCGTCTTCGCCACGTAGTATAAATCCTAGGATATCGCCTAACGGCGACGTTCACAAACGCAAAATCAAATCATCGTCTCCCGGAGCCATTCATGCCTCATCGCGGCGAAAGCTTACACCATTAGCCAATGATGTCTTGCAGAGCATTGAAACCTCAAGCCCCTCACCGCTTGATGACGGCGGTAGTCAGAATGAAGTCCTCATGGGCATTGGTGCCCCTAGTAACGATGCTGAGACGGTCGCCCAAGCCCTGAATGAAGTTGGGAGCCAAGTTGATCGACAAGTCGAAAGCGCTTTGGCCAAAGCTGAGGAAAAGGTTGGAGAGAAAGAGTCCAAAGCAGAAGTCAAACAGGAAGAGCTCGAAGATGTACAGCGGGTAACATTGGACGGCTTGGTACATGAGGCCGCTGTTGAGGTCAAGAAAGAATTGGATAAATCTGAGAATCAGGGAGCATTGGAAATGTCTATGCCAGCCTCAATGGCAGAAGCCGTTAAAGAAGTAATTGACGAAGCTGCAGACGGCAAGCACGCCGACGAGTGGGAGAGTACGGAGGGTGAAGCAAACGCAAGTAAAGCAAATCCCGATCGCATTATCCAAGTTCACCAGTTCCCCATGCGGCCATTCGTGTCCATCGATCTTATTCAGAAGGAACCTGCTACTCTTCCGATTCGAGAAGATTCAGTCGTCAACATTGCACGATTCAAGAAGGAATTCGATCAAGCGGACCGAACTTTAGGGACCGCCACGAACGAGTACATTGTTTATGGAGTGCCCAAGAATGGTGGCATACGAGTGATCCAGCAGGACAATGGCAACTCCAGCCTCATCTATTCGAAGACCCAAGATCGCATTTTCAATATCGGCATTTCGTCTGCTCACCCAGGGAGCCCATTACGAGGCACCCAAACCGTAATTGCCACTGGCGTCAGCGGGACTGTCTACTGGACAACCATAGCCAGACCCGGAGAAGAGCTAATCCAAGATGATATGGAGAAGCAAGGTTTAATCATTCCGCCAGTCCTCAACCAGCTCGACTCCACTGCCGGTGGTCAGCTGAAGACGCGCGCCAAGAAGAGTAGTCGCCATCCAGAGTTTTTCGCAATTGGTCGCGGCAAATCGATTTACATCATACACACGGCACATGCGCAGAAGTCTTCTTTGGTGAACAAGGAAGCGGTGCTAGACACGGAGAAGTACTTTGCCGAGCGCAATTTGAAGGTCACTACTGGTAAAGCGGGCAAGGACTTTACTTTCAGCGAGGATGACAGCACGATCGTCACTCTAGACAAAGCTGGAAAGCTCAGAATCTGGGACATCCGCGAATTGACAGATGAAGCGATTGTTGGTGCATCGATGATTACAGCTATCGAGGTTAAATCCCCAATTCTATCCTTCAGCACGGCGCACTCAACAGAAAAATCGTGGCCAACCTCGGTCCTTTTTGTGGACAAGCTTCGCCCTTATACGAAAGGAATAGCGCTTCGATATATCATTGTCGGTATGAAGCAAAATCATACGCTTCAGCTTTGGGATCTTTGTTTGGGAAAAGCGGTCCAAGAGCTTAGCTTCCCTCACGAAAAGGAAACGGACGCAATCTGCAGCGTCACGTATCACCCAGCTTCAGGCATCATCACTGTTGGTCATCCGACCCGCAATTCCATCTATTTCATCCATTTATCCGCCCCGAAATACAATCTGCCGAGCATGTCGCAAGCTAAATTTGTACAACGTCTGGCTATCAAGGACTCCAACCTACCAAAAGCAGAAGCTACCGCTATCATGAGCGGGATGCGCGAATACTCATTCGACAGCAAGGGCCAGCTACGGAATGTCGAGCTGGTACCATCCTCGGGTGAGCCTGCAAGAGCTGTGGAAGATGAGGAAGACCCACTGCTGTTCGAGCTTTACGTAATACACTCTAAAGGTGTCACCTGTCTTGGTATTAAGAAGGAGGACCTGGGTTGGTCCAGTGACAGTCGAGTACTTGACTCAATCGATGCGGAAAAAGCGGGAGAAATCGTTGTCAGGAATCTTCGCGAGCCGCCGGCGATTCCTGCAACTGATCCGTCATCAGCCTCAATCAATGGCGACGCTCTAGCCACTTCTTCTCCCACAAAAGTCAAAACCCCTTCGAAGGAGGCCGTGAAATCGGAACGTGCCATGACAGAAGATGGACAAACTGCCCCCAACACTATTGAGAAGGTCGACAAGAAGAAGAGCAAGCGGACTGGCGCTGTCGACACAACTAGTCGCCCGGCGGCTCCATTCCCAACGCCCGAGTCTTACGCCAATGCTGCTCAGCGAGCATCGACTCCCGTGCCTCAACCTCCTCCGAGCACTGCGAAAGAGACGGCTCAACCTTCCACCCTGAAGGACGCCTCCCAGGAAGCACCTGACATCACTCCCACTTCGACTGGTGACAAATCCACACGCCCATTGGCAAACGGCGAATCAATCAGCCTGGGCATATCGGGCGATTTTCTCGATAAGGAGCTCAAAAAGATTGAAGTTGGAGTCTCTAACGAATTCAACAAAGTTTTTCGGCGAGAGCTAGAGACTCTGTATAAACGTTTCGCGGAAGACAAGCGTGTACAAGATGCCGCTGGAGCAGCCAAGCAAGATGCGATACTTCGTCTAGTATCAAGTACTCTAAGTGACAACGTGGAGAAGTCGCTATCTCGCATCATTCAGAAGAACATCCAGGACTCCGTCGTTCCGTCAGTTGCCGATGTCACCTCGGCTTCTATGAATAGCGTCCTTACGAAAATCGTCGTAAAGCATGTCAACGAGGCCATGCCAGGTGCGATGAAGTCTTCTTTATCAGAGGTTATCAGTCGGACGATGCAAAGCCCAAGTCTTCTCCGCTCGATTTCAGAGCACGTCACAAAGACGGTGACTGGGCATGTGGAGCGCGAATTCACGACGACTTTGCACAGTGTCATTGTGCCTACCTTCACGGACCTTGCTGTTACAGTTGCACAGAATGTCAGTGGAGAGACAGAACGCCGTGTGCATGAGCAATTGCAACAGGCGGAAATGAAACGCCACGATGACAGTATCAAGATCGATCAGCTCACAGATTTAGTCCGTGGGCTCTCTGAAACCGTGAGGACAATGGCAGCTGCGCAGACGGACTTCCAACATGAGATCCTCAAGCTTCAACAACAGGCTAGCCAGGAAGGGCAGCATCTAGCTCGTCACCCTTCACCAACCCCCAGTGAATCCGCATCAATGCACATTTCGCCTGAACAGGTAGAGCTCGAGGCAATTGCAACATCAATGCGAGAAGGTCATCTTGAAGAAGCTACTGTTATGGTACGTCCCGAAATGTCTAGAATCGCAATAAAATGGGACTAATCATTTTCTACAGTGGCTTCAATCGAACCAACAAGTAGCTCTGTTTGACAATCTATTCATACGCTGTAATCCAGATTATCTCGAAAAGGCGTCACCTTTGGTGATACTTTCCGTTGGAGCAGCCGTGACTGCTTCGTTAGCAACAAATGTCATGGAGCGCTTGTCTTGGCTTGAGGTGGTTTTTCGTTCAATCGATCCACGAGTAAGTTTTCATTAGTGTTGCTTGCGCTTTATTTATTGACACATTTCAGGACCCTGAAATCTATGAGGTTGCCAGCAGAATTCTTGACATCTTGATCCAACGTCTCGAAGGAGAATATATGCGCACTGCTGAAGAGGAACCTCAGAATCCCGTTCTCCGCAAGATTGCCGTTTTGGCAAGGCAAGGACGTGAGCTCAAGTCTTTCGCTAATTAAACGCTGAGCAACGTTCCGCAATCGTAACATCAGAAAGACTGGCAAAAGCGGAGCCCAGTGAACGCCCCCTACGATGGGCATATTGCCAAGGCTCCGACCTTGGACTCAAAACCCTCAATTTGATATCCGTGAAGCTAAGGGTTAAAGATCTAACATGGATCTTTACGAATTTTCAACGCGTTGCAGACAGTCTCACTTCTCTATTCATTGCCTAGCTGACGGCGGTGAACCACACTTATATCAGATGGACATTCAAGCAGACTCGGCTCTAGCGTTGGTCGATACCTTTTTCTCCAACGCAATGAGCTACGTTAGTGGATCACTCGGTTTCATGAATCTCATGTTCAAAAAGGAGCTTCTTATTTAGGTCTGTGGCATAAGAGCAGCGGCGTATCCAAGAAATGACTTCAATGGGTGTTAATTTATCGCTTCGAGGCGTTTTGTAATTCGGGCCATATCGCTCTCGGGGCCCTTTGTCTCTAGAATTTCGCATCCATGCGGATGCAATTCGCATTCATCATATCAGTTCATTGCATTACATTTGAACACGCATGAAAGGTCAAATATATACATTGTGATTCCTGAATGCCCGTACGTGACCTTTACTCGGGTCCACGCAAGCTCGAGAGATTATGTGAGAATATTTGCCTTTCTCGCAAATGTACAGGAATCTCGTTATCTGGCGCTCCGGGTATCTTTTTCTCGAGTTTCTGGGCGAAGTTCTGATAAGCGTGCTTTTTATATAAGACACAGAGCGCTTACCAGTTTGTCGAAGACACACCTATTGAGCAATTGTTCTGGTCTCCTACAATGCCATAGCTGCTGATTGTTGTTGTCCAAGCACTGCCAGTGCTTCCGAAAATGCTCAAGACAGTTCTTATTGATGTCATCCAGCCTGCCATTGACGCAAATTAGCGCAGCTCCCAGGCAATCTTCGTCTCTCCAAGACTTCCCAACCCGTCCATCGACCCTTGCATTGTCCCTGTCCTCAACCACCGTAGCTTGCAAGAGAGCAAACTCACACACTAGCAGCACATCTCGTGACCTTCCTCCCTTCCTTCATACACTCAATCTCCCCTTTCCCGTACGCCTCCGTCTTGCACTTCATATAATCATCATTATAGGCGCCGCATCTGGCTCCTATGAAGAACGAGGCACTAAGTAAAGGGGCGGAAGAAGCGCCGATCTCAGCCACCTTGGGCACCGAGTCGGGCATGGGCGTGGTATCGATGAGGACATTTTGATTGAACCTGTAGGCCGTAGGAATTAGCTCTTGGCTTGATTGGGGCATTTGAGGGAAGATATGGAATGCAAAATCAAAGTGTAGTCACCTCGGTTGGCGGGCAGCCATATTTGGAGGGGTGCGCTCTAAAATCAAGCTGTAGAGTGGAGAACGATGTAGTCGTGGATTAGAGATGCCAAATTGGAGCTTCAATAATCGGCAGCTAAGGTATTGGCTGCGCGGCAAACGCGCTAAAAAAAAAGGAAAGGTAAAGTATAAACGTGTTTAGGGCCTCAATACTTCGTATGCGAAAACAATAAAGCCATTTCTAATAGACATCACATTGATCATTACCGCTAGCGCTACTCTCGTGTCAGACTGTTGCCTATAGAGACTTTGAGTTCCTGTGCGTGTAATGATTTGAAGTTTTTTGCTTTCCGACCTCTATTAGCTGAGCGCGCTCCCGATCTTTGAGCCCTCCACCACCATCCTTTTTGCGCTCTTCTCGGAACAGCACGCGAGATCACTCAGACTTCGCTACCCAATGACGTCCCTTTTCCAAACGAGCTCGCTTTTCGGCAATAACACTGACAACAGCAATCAACAGCAGCAAAACACCAGCAAGCCGAGTCTCTTCGGATCACTCAACACAGGTGCTACATCACAGCCACAGCAATCGGGGAGTTTGTTTGGCTCTACAACAGCTTCTCAGCCTCGGCAAGGAGGGGGGTTGTTTGGCACTACCACAGCCTCTCAGCCACAGCAAGGAGGAGGACTCTTTGGTTCGCTAAATACGAACACCTCAGCGACTCAAGAACAACAGGGAGGTGGGTTATTTGGTCGCATTACAGCGCCTCAGCAGACTGGTGGGGGGCTGTTCGGTTCTACACAACCTCAACAGCAGGGCGGGCTTTTCGGATCTACTCAGCAGCCGCAGCAACAGCAGGGCGGGGGATTATTCCAAAATCAGCAGCAGCCACCTCAGCAAGGAGGTAGTCTTTTTGGCGGCTTAGGCGCGACCATAAACCAGCAGAACCAACAGCAGCAGGGAAGCAGCTTGTTTGGCAATGCGGCTCAGCCCGCAGTACCACCACCACAACAACAACAACAACAAGATCAGCAGCCGGGAAGTGTGTTCGTGCAGAGCCAAGGATCTGTTTTTCAGAATGATAACTCTCCGCGTAAGCTTCGTATTCACCCTATAGTGATCATCTGCTAATGCAGGTCTTTTCTAGGACAACAGCCCGTTCTTGCACAAATGAAATTAGCTTACTCGAAATGGGACCCTCAGAATGCCGCTACTTCGTTCCAGACATATCTCTATAACACCGTCCCACCTGAGCAGGCGCCCTTCTACGGCCCAACAGCGCAAGACGATGAAGCAAAATGGGAAGAAGCGCTGAGCAAGAAACCCAGTCCTGGAGCTATCCCAGTCTTGGTCAAAGGGTTCCGGGAGATTGGAATGCGGATGAATATGCAACTTCAGGCTTTGCACACTCTCAGTGGTAGACTACACGAAATCAACAGCGGTCTAAGTAACCTACTGCAGAAACACGATTTGAGTATTTCCGTCCGGGCTGCAGAGTGTCGAAGAAAACATCTCAGATTGAGTCATCAATGTCTGGGGGTAGCAGCTAAGGCACAGGTCTTGAGAAATAGAGGATATGCCATGGACGGTCCCGAAGAGGAATTGAGGAATAAGCTCGCGTTGTTGGAGAGAAGTGTTCTTGATCCCGCGTTGAACGGAAGAAGCGAGGAGATATGGGCAAGGATGGTGAGCGTGAGAGAACGAGGGAGACTGCTGCAGCAGGAGTTTCAGAAGACTGGAACGGGCCTGGTGCAGGGACAGGGACAGGTGGCCGATGAGGAAGTCATGAGGAGGGTGAAGAAGGTATGTGATACGCTCCGTCTTTTCCTGGTCGGACTAATTTTCATCTAGATCTTGGAAGACTACAGCTCGCAGCTAGGCGGTCTGACAAAGGAGCTGGACCAGCTTCAAAAGGAATGGGCTGAGTGGGAGCAGTCGAAGCTTCCTGCGGTCATGAATGGTGTGGGAAGGTAGCATCTGTGATAATCTGTATTTTCAACTTTGTTTGCAAGTACAGCCTGACAATATTTCGTAATTGTAGCCTAAAAGTCTCGAATTCTTTTGGAGGGCGAATCAAGCGGATCGATTACAGATTGCAATCGAAAACCGACTACATGCTTAATCAATTCCATTATATCCATCTTGCTTTGACGGACCAAGCTATCCACACCATGCGAAGGGTTATCCAAAAGACTTGACCGCAACGGCACATAGCATACCCATAACTCGCCCTCCAGACCAGATCACCGACCTCATAGGTTTCGCTCCATATTATTAGGACACGCTCGCATTGCCAATCCTGCGGGTTAAAAGGGTTCGTAATTGGAGACGAAGAAAATTGCCAGAACGAGCAACGATATATTGGGAGATACGTCTTCATGCAAGGGTCGCGTTGAACGACATCTGAGCTCTTTTCGTACCCGAAATCGACAGTGTGCAGTCAGTTCTTGGGCAGATATCTCAAAAGAAAGTGCCACTGTGGTTCTAAAAGAACCCTCGGCGTCCTCGAACAATAATGATAAACGGGCCGGTATTCACCGCACTGCCAGATCTCTTATACACACATTGATATCGAAAGACTCTAGAGCAAACTCCAAGCCCATCGTTCAAAACTCCCTATTATGCAGCCCTTCCCCTTACTCCCGCCCACTTTCTCCCATGCAGATCCCATATCTGTCTCTCCACAACATCCCCAAACTCCTTATCCTACACGAGCTTCTTCACGTAATCGACGACGAAGGGCGCTGTTGTGACGTAAGAGTGTTGATCAGCCATAATGTCCTGAGCATGGTCGGGCATGGACCAACGGGACGTACAGAGATACAGCAATATGCTCGCGGCGGCAACTTGTTTGACGGTTTGAAATGCTTCGTTTTCGGCTGCCTGGGGTGTGTGGTTTGGTTAGTAGGTCTTGGTCAAAGGCTATTCGGGGCCCCTTTGCTTTTTTTTTTGTACCTTGAGCTCGGCCTTTGAAGGCGGTGCTGGCGCTGGAGGTCTGTCAGTGAAGTGTGGCTAGTGAGAGAGTGGATTACTTACGGCCTCCGAACATGTTGGGAGTTCTCGGTGTTTGGATTGGGAGAGTCAATTTTGAATTTGGGTGAAACTTGTACATTCAATCAATACGCTCGCTTCCCGCGCTAAAGATTTTGGCACATGACTAATATAGGCGCTAGATCCTAATAGGCTGATGTCGAAAGCTGCATGATGCATCGTCTACGTGCCTGGATGTTCTAATGCAATGTCTTGCGCGGGGCACTGCTATGCTAGGGGCGATACTGGCTGAATTAAGACAGCAACAGGCTGTTAGGAAATTAGGATCAGATGCTGTTGTAACAGGCCATGATTAGGTAGTCTAAAGTATTTCCGAAAGTATCAATGTGTACGAAATAATGATATCAGCTCAGATGCTCGAGGCTACAGCTCAAGCTGAAAAGCTTGTACCACGTCCCGCCTTGCAAATGAAAAGAACCAGATTCTCCCATCTGCGCATCGCGCCATGAAGCAGAAATTCGACAGAAATGCTGGTGTCAAGAGAATTGCTGCTCCTAATGGCACCTCTCCTCCTTCGATCTTCACTCTGAATCCATCATCGCGGTTGCGAGTTCGGTTGCGAGAGGTCCATTGATCCTGGCCTCTGCGTGCTCGACGAATCGTTGAACCTGAGAACGTAAGAGATCTCGCTTTGGATCCGATACCTCTTCGACTATGAACGTCGAGTTGAAGTCGTCAAGTACCATATTGAAGATCGTCTGCACGCCGCTCAAAAGCTCCGGCTGCCGTCCATCAATCTCCTGCTCAATAGAGCTCTTGAGCTTTGGACAAAAGCCGGCGAAAGGCACTCCTTTCGACATTGCATCGTTCAGTAGAGTGCATCTTTGAATATGCAAACTCTTGCCTTTATCCTCTGCTCAGCATGATCCCAGACTTTCAAAGACGGCTGGGCTTACCTGTCACCTTCGCACACTTATGGTATAGTGGAGACATTGCCTTAAGAAGGTAGCTATCGGGGTCCTCATCGTCCATCGTCATGTTAAACTTGGTGTCCCTGTCGCCATTAGCACATCACACGAGGAAGCGATCGAGGCTACATACCTGCTTATTCCACGCATCTGTGCCGAAAATTGATCCAGGCACTTGCGCAACAGCGCCTTCTTTGAGGCAAATGACGACAAGAAAGGCCCCATCGGCTCCGAAGATAATCCGTCTACAGCTGTACCATGTGTCAATCTAACTCAAAGGGTGCATGGTAGGAACGCAGCCGCTTACCAGCCAGATCTTCGCCGATGCCATCTACCAATGCAACAAGGGCCGTGAAGCAGTTCTCGTTAGCGGTAGATACTCCGTCATCGAACAGTCGCCAGGCTCTTGCCAGATCTTTGTTTACAGGACCAAGCAGCTCTGCATTCCAGCTCATGTATGGCCGAGCTCTGGTCTTGTAAGCTCCGTCGTTTCGGCACCATGCTGCAAAAGTCGAATTATGCTACTGCACTCGGTCAGCGCTATCTAAAAACACTGTGCAAAGAAAAAAATTCACCTCTTTACTCCACTTCTCGAACAAATGTACACTATTATCTATCCACGCTTCTTGGTGATGCTCTAGTCCAAGTCAGCAATCCTTCAAAACCTATAGCACTGCGGAGAACGCACCACATGTTTGTAGGATGCAAGTTTCCAAGACCGACTTCATTTCTGTGACATACTTGGATATTTCAGCTCTCACAGCCTGGCCCAAGAATCTGTCAGCTGGATATAGAACAACTCAGTGCGTTCCTACCGTGCGTGGTTTCATCACCAATTCTTGAAGCTCTAGTCGTCGTTCAATGGTAGATTGGTGGGCCCAATTGCGTAGTGAGCCAACCAGGTCTTCCACAGTACCGTGGCAGTAGTGCTTCAATGCATCGAGCCGGCTTCTCGCAGGTAGCTTCGATAAAAGGTAACGCACATTAGGTATACCAGTTGCTGGAACGGAGATTGGAATTTCATTGGACAGCTCATAACCTTCCATGTGCTTGATGTAGTCCGAGTTGGAAACTGTCAAGACCACAAGTGTGGTGTTGTCTTGCGTAAGAGTCTTGAATTTCTCACGCATCATCTTGGTGACCTTCAGGTTCCTCATTTGAATAAGACTTTCCCGTAACCTGAAAGCTTATTAGCTAGGCTTGTCCATCCATGCCCGTTATAGAAATATCTTTACAATGCAGAGTAGACCTTCTTATTGAGCCTGCAATGCTGTCAGTGTACTCTATCAAGAAGAATTGTTTGACTGACTCTAGCGCTCCAATCTTTTTGGAGAAAGTCTGCTTTTCTTTCCCCCTGGTCTGCTTCTTCAAGCTTGTCAAAAAACTCTTTTCTTTACATATGCGATCGTACGCTTCTGACAATCTCTCGTGCTCTTCGGTAGCCTCTGGAGTGGCATCAAGATCTGAAGGCTTCTGTTTGGCATTCACATCCTGACTAATTAGTAGAGCCATAGTCGTAAGCACATCTAGCTTACATCAATCTTTGAACACAGTAGAGCCGTGCGGTGTCCAAACAGCCTGTGTATCTCGCCAAGTCGTCTTTGGACCAAGTTATCGGTCTGTATGCGAGCGATAGGCGCAACCAAAAATCCAAAGTGGCAACGTCGCATGTATCTCGTCGTGTTCATTGTTCTCGTTTTGTTAGAGTCCGAAAGACCTTGACAGACGCTAGTAAGCAGCTATCATGAATTCTCGGGACCGTCGTCCAATTACCTGGAAGATCTGCGATTATCAGACCACGCTTCAGTAATGTCGAATCCAATGACACCCTTGATCATTTTAGCTTTGTCCGTAATTCTTAGACACCCAGGAACATACCTGACTGTCCTGACAAGTGGCCATAGCGAAGGAACATGGCAATCGTTTTCGTCGAGCAAATGTTTGCACGACTTAACAAATTGCTCGATTTCATTTGCAAGCTCGTCAGGGGCGCAGGCACTTCGACGTATGATGCCACTTTTAGCACCGTACTTTTCGATGGATTCTTGAATCCACGCACAAAGCTGATCTAGCATTTTTGGATCGGATGCCGATTGCGCTCGCTCTAAGTACTCTCTCGTACGCTCCTCGTTACTGAATTCCTCTCGGTTCGCAAAAAGTCCTTGTAGTATTTCCAAAGCAGTTGAGACATGGGCATTCAATTCGTCTATGGCTTCCTGATCAATGGTCTCAGTAAGTGGATGGATGTGACTGTAATAATGGCCCAAATGGGTTTCTAACGTGCGCCGCACGGTAGATGGTTCTTCCAGGGTGATCTCCGCCATGAAAGGAGTCTTCTGAGACGGCAGTGCCTGCTGGTACTCAGTGATCACGTTGGTACAAGCCTCGCCGTTCGCGCCTGAAAGAGCGATATCGGGAACGTCTAAAAGGGAGTTGATGAGCGAGCTTTTCCCAACGCCACTATCACCCATTAAACCAACGACTCGGGGTTTTGGATACTCAAGTTTCTGGCCTTTTAATGATTTTCGAAGCAGTTCCAAGATCCTGGTGTCTTTGTACTCGGCGTTCTTGAGGACGAGAGTCGCTTCCTTCATTAATTCTGAACAGTATTCCTCCGCTTTTATGAACGAAGGGTGGTACGCTGGGAGCCTTGGAAGAGTTTCACTCATGGGGTTGTACCTTTGATCAGCTCCGTCTTTGATGGCATTAATCCTTTCTCGAAATTCTTCGCCAGGGTCGAAGTCGTCATCACTGCTGTCTGTGGACGCTTCATCCTGGGTTCGAACGCCGTCTTCAAGTTCCAGCGTTGCTGTGTTCTCACGGTCTCCAACTTGTGATTTAATCACTCCAGCGTATTCCGAGGCTGCCATATTTTCCTGTTCTGGGCTAGGAAAACCCTCATGCTTGAGAGTTGGATTTGTCTCATCCCGAGGAGTCTGGGATGAAGACATGGTGTGGCACCTAATACAGTGATTGAGCATTGAGGACTAGGCTGAGTATTAGATGAGAACGACCTATATGGGTGACAAGTGAGGTCCCGACACCGCTGGCATGTTTTCGTAAGTACCTCTAATCTGGAACACTTTGTGGACAGGATTGAAAGTAACAGAGATTTGACGAAGGTAGGATCAATCACTCGCGGTTGTGTGGGAAAGCTTGAGATCTGATCACTTCCAGTGAAGTGAAAGTCGAAGGTGGTACACTGAGGAAGCCAAAGTTGAGCTGTAGCACTCCTGTCACATTTCTGTTGTTGCTGTCAGGTTTGCAAAAGCTGATGCAAGAAGACTGAGACAGTTTGCGGATAGGGTTTCAGAGTAAAGAGAATCGACGAAGGCTGGAATGATTACTCGCGATCATTTAGGAAGGTGGAGATCTGATCACTTCCAGTGGAATTGCAATCTCAAATAGCATACCGAGGAAGCCAAAGGTGAGCCATAGCATACCTGTCACATTGAAGTAGTTGATGCGAGGTCTGCAAAGGCTGATCCAAAAGAAAAGTTCATCAAAGCTTTGGCATGTTGACGGGTAGGTAGCAGTCTGGTCAAAGAAATGACCAAAGGTTTCAGAGAATGCCCTAAGTTTCAACAATACTTTAAGAGACAGGCAGGAGAGAGCATGGTTGTGATAGCTGAAATCGGTCAAACAAGTCGCAAAAGAGTCTCATGAATACTGTGACTGAAACCGCTGAGAAGGCCGATATGCAGCCTCATATATGATTGTGACTAGTACAGAGAGTCCCAAATCAAATGAGCCAACAACAGCCACGGAGACAATGAGCTTGAAAAGCTGAAATGCGTCCCAAGGAGCCTCATCATAGCGTAGCCATAGTACTCCATACCATGTATACCCGTTTAACATTGTTTCAATAAGGTAGGTCGATGCATGAATGTCATGCCGTTACAGTACTCCATAGGGTTTTAGAGTAGGAATTGCCTCAGTTGTTCAGCCTTAAGGTAAGGCTAGGTACCTCAGGGTTTCAAATAGATCGGGCCATCCGGCTCAACTTCGGGCGAGGTGTTTGGGAAACCTTAAGGTAAAGTAGGTAGTCCAAGCTTTTGTACTCCGTACGGAGTGATCAGTATCTTCTGCTATCCCTTCCGCCGACATCAAAAGATCACAGTCCCGGAAATGTTCTGTTTAAGGGCTTGGGTACCTCTGCTGTTCTTGCCAACTAATGCGAGTCCAGTGTTAGTGTCTTTACCCTCTCTACACACCAGCCATGGGAGTTGGCTCTCAAGAAGATTACTAAAATCCTTCTGCAGATTCGTCGTGACCTTTTTCATCCTTACCTACTTCCTCAACCGGCCATGCATATGTGTGTACAATCCTCTAGTGGAGTTAGGATCCAAGCAGCTGACGATTTCTCCAAGACTGCTCTGCGCTCCTCTTGATACTATTCGTCTCATCCTGTTCATGGAGAGATCAGTGTCTCTTTGATATACACAGCAATTGGTTCGAGACCAAACATCTTGTTTCGCCACTGTCCGGTGCTTTATCAAATGCTACAGATCGGTCAGCATCGAATGCAGATGGATTTGTTGGGGAGGGTGCTTTTCTTGTAACGGCTATCAACGAAACCGCGTCGGCTCTGGCAGGAGCTGTCCTGGAAGAGATGAAGAGCAGGATGGCATACAAAGCGGAATGGACAGGCATCGGTCTGGGATGGATGAGGAGCTTTCTTGGCGCCAGGCAGTGGAGAGTGCCATGCGTTGACGTCTATATAAGGCTGTAGAGACGATGTGGCTGATACCAAGAGCGAGCATTTTTGGCGTTGCGTAAGGATGGTCTGCTTGCATTTAGCGAAGTAAAGGTATTTGGGAAATCAAAGCGGCTAAGATAGTTGGGAGGCACCGGTGCCTGTACGAAGTCTTCAGATTAAAATTGCATTGCACATTGCCCGCTATGAACAGACTTTCGGGAGTAGAAAACCAGTATCGCTTCTTTTAACGCGAAACTTGGGTTCCATATGTCCATTGCGACTAGGAGCCATTGTAAGTTCCAAGGACGAAACATCGCATGCTTCTGTCACAACACATAAGTAGAGGTCTGGGCAGTGCATTGACCAGGACCCGCCTTCCAAAGCCAATATCTAACGGGCCATTGCAGCTACTGCGGGCGGAGAACCTCCGCAAGATTTCTGCCATCCTATGTCAACACAGACATATCTACAGCGCATTCTCTAATCGTCTTCAATCCGCCAGTCAAATTCTAAACTCTCCAAAGTCATCTATTACTTCGATCAGGCCTCGACCCCGCCCCATCACCACCATGGCCGCCGCAGAGCGAAATATCTTGCCTGAGACGTACGTTCTGTCATCCGTTACAAGAGTCTGCTATTGACAGAACCAGTATTAAAGCCATCAACTATGACATCGAGCTCTTCGACCTCGAGCTTGGCGGTGCTTTTAGCTTTCAAGGCATCGTGAAAATCCAAGTCATCATCCAGTCGGCAACCAAACGCATCACTTTGAACGCTCACCACTTGAAGATCCATGAGGGCGAAGTCTCTGGTAGAGCCTCTTTCTTCCGAGGAATGTGATCGCACACTAACATTGTCTTAGGCCAGAAGTCTACTGATGTATCTTACGATGAGAAGTCACAGCGTGTCACCTTGGTATTTCAAGAGGAAATCATTGCCTCTAGTGATGCTATGCTCTCTATCAGATATGCTGGTACCATGAACAACAGCATGGCCGGATTCTATAGATCCAAGTATAAGCCAGCTGTGACTCCCGTAGACTCTGTTCCAATGGACGGAGAGCACCATGTCATGTTCTCTACACAGTTTGAATCTAGCGATGCGAGAAGAGCTCTTCCATGCTTTGACGAGCCAAACCTCAAGGCCACCTTCGATGTTAGCATTGAGATCCCCGAGGATCAAACAGCACTCAGCAATATGCCTGAAAAAGAGGTCAAGCAGGGAAAAGCTGGCCTGAAAACGGTAGTCTTCGAACGAACTCCAGTGATGAGTACTTATCTTCTTGCGTGGGCCTTCGGAGACTTTGAATATGTGGAAGGCTATACACAAAGAAAGTATCAGGGCAAGCAGCTACCATGCCGGGTCTATACCACCAGAGGCTTAAAGGAGCAGGGACGCTTCGCTCTTGAGAATTGTCATCAAGTAGTAGACTACTTTTCTGAAATTTTCAAGATTGATTATCCACTACCAAAGATGGACCTCCTCGCAGTGCATGAATTTTCTCATGGCGCTATGGAGAATTGGGGCTTGGTCACCTATAGAACGACCGCCGTCCTTTTTGATGAGAAACAGTCAGACGCCAAGTACAAAAATCGCGTAGCGTATGTAGTAGCGCACGAGCTCGCCCATCAATGGTTTGGTAACCTCGTTACCATGGACTGGTGGAGTGAGCTGTGGCTCAACGAAGGATTTGCAACTTGGGTTGGCTGGCTCGCGATTGATCGCCTATATCCTGATCACGAAGTATGGAGTCAATTTGTCACAGAAGCCGTGCAAACTGCCCAAAATTTGGACTCTTTGCGAGCCTCTCATCCGATCGAAGTCCCTGTTCGAGATGCTCTCGAGGTGGAGCAGATCTTTGATGCGATCTCGTATCTGAAAGGTAGCTCGGTGATCAGGATGTTGTCCGGTCATCTCGGCGTAGAGACATTTTTGGAAGGAGTCTCTGCATACTTAAAGAAGCATGCCTATGGTAGACTCTTCCAGCTCTGTGTCTAAACGTGACACTAATCGTCCATATAGGTAACGCAACCACCAGCGATCTCTGGGCAGCATTAAGCAAAGCATCTGGAAAAGATGTTAACGTTTTCATGGTCTGATTTACGATTCTTACGCCATTTTCTGAGCTGACTTGAGACTGCAGGATCCGTGGATCAGGAAAATCGGATTCCCGGTCCTCACAGTTGCAGAAGAGCCCGGGCAGATTGGCGTGAGGCAGTCACGTTTCCTACAGACAGGAGACGTTAAAAGCGAAGAGGATGAGACTCTATGGTGGATTCCACTAGGTCTGAAGACAGATCCGAAAGCAGAGCCGCCAGCTACAAAGGCCTTGGCTATCAAAGAAGATACGCTCCGTGAGGTGGATGAGGCGTTCTACAAGCTCAATAGTGATCAGGTAGGGTTTTACCGCACAAACTACCCGCCGGCGAGGCTGGAGTTGCTTGGTAAAGAAAGACACAAACTTAGTGTCGAGGACAAGATCGGTCTTGTTGCAGATTCTGCAGCGCTGGCCGTTGCTGGTCAAGGTACAACAGCTGGGTTTTTGGTCCTGGTCGAAAAGTTCCGCGATGAAAAGAACAAGGCGTATGTTAGCTGTACCATATCTAAGCGCGAGACACTGATGGTAGACTTAGTGTCTGGTCTCAGATTATCAGCTCGCTGGGCAACATCCGATCCATTTTCGCAGACAATGATGTGCTCGCCAGTGGACTCAAAGCTTTCACTTCGCATCTTGTTACACCAGCAACTGAAGAGATTGGATGGGACTTTGCACCCGGCGAGAATTTTCTGACAGGACAGCTGCGGGCTCTGTTGATAACCACTGCAGGCAATGTAGGGCATAAGAAGTAAGCTCCCGCGTCCTTAAGATATTGGGATGACCGCTAATTTCCAAGTCAGCACGATTGACGAAGCAAAAGCCCGTTTCGAAGCCTGCCGGAAAGGTGACCGCTCGGCTATCCATCCAAGTCTCCGCCTAGCTGTTTTCCAGATTGTGGTCCGCGAGGGAGGAAGTCCTGCATATGAAGCGGTTCTCCGTGAATATGGTAGTACCACATCCATCGATGGAAAGGAGACTTGTTTGCTAGCACTAGGCAAAGTACAAAAAGCTGATTTGGCAAAATCCTTCCTCGACTTCCAATTCTCGGATGAGGTTGCCCTCCAGGATGTCCATACTGGCTCGGTCTCGCTAGCTGCGAACTCCACGGTCCGCAACGCCCTATGGCAATATATCAAGGAAAATTGGGAAACAGTGAGCAAGAAACTCGCGGCTTCCCCAGTGGTGATAGATCGCTATCTTAAGACGTGTTTGTCAAAGTTCGCAAGCCACGAGGTCGAGAAAGATATAGCGGCGTTTTTCAAAGACAAAAATACAAAGGCCTACGACAGAGGCCTAGTACAAGTCTCAGACACTGTGAAGGCAAACGCAAATTACAAGGAGCGCGATGAAGCCTTGGTGCTGGAATGGCTCAAAACCCATGACTACATAGGAGGAGCAAAAGACTCAAGAGTGGCATGAAAGTGGAAAAGTGACAAGATATGTGTACTCGCAAAAGCAACGATAAGAATGGTCACGAGTCAAGCTCAAGTATCTTACCACAATCCGATGTACGGTCTGAAGACTTGGAATCATGACAATCCAGAAGCGTAGATACCTAGCCTCAAGATGTCCCTACACTGTTACTTTGAAGACATAGAAGACCAAGCTGCATCATGTGAACTGCGTGCTGATGACCAGGATGAATTCTTCATGTTGTCAGTCATGAGGCGGAGCTCTGCAGTGGTCACGGCGCCTTGTAAGGCTGAATGATAATATTCCAGCCCAGCCGAATATGGACTAGCGACTATCTTTGCCCTAGATGTCCTGTGTCTGGGCGTTAGAGAGAATCACCTCCCATCATCATCCTTTTCTGCTCATAGTGACATCAGACTTTGGAAAGCAGACTCTTAGAGAAATTCGTATTTTCCATCTTGTTCTAAGAGAGTACATCTCGCAACGGTCACCATGAATCCAGAGTAGTGAGTGGGAAAACAAAGAACCCAAACGCTCGCCTCATAGAACGCTGACCTTTGAAACTCACAGAGCTTATCTTGCCTCCCCAAGAGCACACAGAGACCATATTAGAAGAATCATCAAGCTCTCGTTTGCCGATGGTTCGCTGGGTGCATTGCAGCCTCGCTAACCATGGCCACCTTTCAGATACGATTACCTCTTCAAGCTTCTCCTTATCGGTGATTCTGGCGTGGGAAAGTCTTGCTTGCTGCTGCGATTTGCCGACGACACGTACACCGAGAGCTACATCTCGACTATTGGTGTCGACTTTGTATGGCGTTTGAAAACCGCACATCTGCTCCTGAAATAGAGTTGGCTAACAAGCCCCACCAGAAAATTCGGACGATCGAGCTCGATGGCAAGACCGTAAAACTCCAGATCGTATGCATAACTGTCACCCTTTTTCTATTTGCGGATACTAATGTAAGCGCTAGTGGGATACCGCAGGTCAAGAGCGATTCCGAACCATCACATCCTCCTACTACCGCGGAGCACATGGCATCTGTGTTGTCTACGATGTGACTGATATGGATTCCTTCAATAATGTCAAGCAGTGGCTTCAAGAGATCGACCGCTACGCTACCGAAGGTGTGAACAAGCTTTTGGTGGGCAACAAGAGTGATATGTCGGACAAGAAGGTCGTGGAGTACACGGTTGCGAAGGTACATATCCGATAGATGGCTTTCGCAAATCAGCGACACCAATCACTGATATATGATGGACGAATAGGAGTTTGCCGACAGTCTTGGCATTCCCTTCCTAGAAACATCGGCGAAAAACGCTTCCAACGTCGAACAAGCCTTCTTGACCATGGCTCGACAGATCAAAGAGCGGATGGGCACCACAACCGTCAACAACAAACCTACTGTCCAAGTAGGACAAGGCCAGGGAGTGCAATCGGGGTCGGCTGGCGGGTGCTGTTGAGAAGGAGGAGCTTGGGGAAGGGAAAGATTGCATTATGGTCAAGATGGAAGGCCTGGCTCCGACGAGGTTTACGTATACAACTTGTGTTCCCCTACAGTCATGATCTATTTTACGAGCGTTAGAGGGTCCTGGTCATACGAATCTTGTTGGCTTGGAAGCAAGGACCCTAAGCACTACTAATGGTCGTAGGACAAAGGGGATAGAGGTCTTTGTTTCCTCCAGGTTCGGCATTGTCTCATAGGTGTTTGTACTCAACAGTCAATTCTTTATGCATGCTCTGCTCTGATGTAGCCGCTACAGTAATTCTGGCCTTATGGTACTCCTCTTGATTTCGTGCCATTCTATGGTTATCTGCCTCTGTGTAAGCTGAGTCGTGGTCGCTAGCTCTTTCTTTAAACGATATCCCGATCTAAAAAATTTCTCTTGAACTTGCAAAATTCCTTCACCAAGAGCTCCACGACGGCCAAGAACCACCTAAACCGCATCTAGACGCCGTTCAAAACCGCTAGTCCCGGAAAGATCACCAGCATCGACACCGCAATCACCGCAAATCGACTGGGGGAGGGGACTGACGCTGGACTAGTTCTCTTTCCCTCAGTCATGCTTTCTCTAGCTGCACTCGTTCTCGGTTTCGAAGATGGTGCAGAAGAATCCTTTGGTATTTCCGTCGTTCTTGATGATGGCGTCTTGATGGTCAAGGTCGACTCAGCCTCTGTCTTCATGATTTGCGCTGCGCTTCTTACCGCGCTGCTGCCGGCTTCGAAACATGAACAGGCGCTTTTGATCTGGGGACGCCCAAAATGGCTTACGTAGATCGGTAAGACCGAGACGTGGGATTGAGACCCGAGATAGAGAGGACAAAAAGTCGATGCATCCTCTCAATTGGTTATGAGGGCACGGAGCTTGTTGTCTTGGGTGCATTGGGGGTTGGCGACGGCGAAGGCAGGGGTGGTCGGGTTCGTCGTTGGCACAGTGATGTGGTGTGTCGACGTGTGGGATTTGTGAGATGTGTGGGATATGTGGGATGCGGGAGATGTGGGGGACGTGTGGGACATGTGAGAGATGTGGGATGTTTCATTAATTTGAATGCTGAGAGACATAATGTGGAATTGCTTTGTAGGTTGTGTCTTCTGCAGCTGGTGTTGAGAAGGCGCAGCAGTGGGTGGAGGGTGAGCTCTCGAGAAGGAGAAGTTGGATGAAGAATGAGTGACAATTACAGCAACAAGTTAATGACGAGGGCATATTATAGGGCGTCATGTGGTTGGATGATGATGATGCAGGTGTGTGAGAAGTGTGACTGTGAGAGCACAGCAATGGCAATGGCAATGGCAATGGCAATGATCGGCGCTGACATGGACAATTCTCAAACAAGCAGGAACCGTCTTCTAATTAGTGTTATTACGTACCTTACCTTACATGGTACTCGTACATGGTAAAGTAATCGGCATTTATCTCCACATATCTAAGGTATGTTCATCTTAATTCTTATTTTTGTGTCAAGTATGGACTGACCTCAATCTCATTGATTTGTCAAACACGAGGCATAGAGCTGTAGACGTTCCGAGTAAGGTAGGCGTATGCACACCTTAAGGCAGGTTCTTAATTTCCGTACTCGTACAAGGAGGCTAATAAATATATTACCTTATTTTTCCACCCTCCGTTTCATACAGCAATATGCAGCACTGCTCTTCGTCTCCCTTCCGCCGATCCTCTCGTCGCTTACTATAAGACAGCCACGCCCAGTGCATGCTGACCAGGAAGCAGCAGAAAAGCAAGAATATATGCACACAGAAGCCGATACTGCTCGACTCATGGCCCTGTGCCGCAGGTTTGGGAGGGCTGAAGTGTCGATAGCCAGAATGCCTCATGACGTGGGACGAGTGGCACATGGTAGTTTTGATGTTGAACGCAGGGAAGCGTGTCCGACTTGAGGCTCAAGTAAAGTAGCCCGGCCTGGCTTGGGATGGATGTGCCTTCGCCAAAAAAAAGAACGTTGGGATGGATGTTTGACTATGTGGAAGATGCACCGCAGTAAGTGATGTCAATGTGGAGAGGTTTGGTTCTTATTATGTGCGTGGGTCTAGAATATTCCACTTTTCTGTTCCAGACTCCACATCCTTAGCAATTCGAAAACTGTCCATTTCTCTATGAGAGAATATGATCCATTTCCAGCATCCCCACAGCCCTGCTTATACTATGTATGAACCATTACACTCTGCAGTACATCCCCCCTTTGCACAACCCCTTCCCAGTCTTCAGGAAACCCATCACAAACCTCGTACGCAGGCGGTGGAAGCTTGAAGTCGTCGTCGTCATCAAGTGAACATGCTCTTGTGGATGGCAAGAGCCTGCCCATCATGCCATCCTCGAGGACAGCAAGCCTGTTGTCCTGCATTTGATTCCTACCCTTAGACTCCACAAGGTCAAGGATGTAGAAGATAATCGTGGCGGTGAGGCCAATGAGAAAGAGCATGTGGTATTTGGACGAGGAATCTCTTGGGGCAGGATCGGAGTGCTCGCGAGGGATGTCCCAGGTGATGTTGGTGAGCCGTTGCCAGTAGGTAAGGGCGTGCGTTAGATTGAGCATGTTCGATCGGATTTTTTGGTTGCTTTCGATGTTTGACTTGATGAGATTGGAGACGAGTACGAGTGGGTTGATCTGCTGAAGTTCAAAAGAAGAGAGAAGGAGAGGAGACCTCGTTAATATGCGATATTAGAATAATGCAGTATTTCTGAAAATCTCGAAAATTCCATTATGTATTACATCCTGCTCTGTGTCCAGAGTTCCTCCTCCGCCGCCTCATACTCACTCAAGACCTCCAACACCGCCACTAGGATGTCTAAAACCTGGCCTTGAAATCCTGAAACCGGTTCGCAGCGTCTCATCCATCCGGAAAGTCATAGTCTCGATTCAACAACGACTACATCCCTGCCCCTCAAAGTATCCAGCCTCATGACTCGCCCGATGATCTGGCGAGAGATCATCCTCGTGCATGCCAGGTGCTTCAAAGTCCTCGCCATTAGTCCCGCACACACCCACCCAAACTGCATATACGACAGCGACGTACCTTTCCCCGTCCCGCTGAGCCATTCTTGATCAGCGGCCAAAGAGCGTCGCTCGGAACCGCCACGTCCCTTGATCACTCTGGCAACAATCACGACGACGATTGCAAGTCCCACGAAGAAGCTAAGCAATACGACAACGGCGGCGATGGCATCCGAATTGGCAGGTTCTGCTTCTTGCCCCCCAAAGTTAGTGTCATGGAATGTAGTAGACTTCGTCTTCTGCAATGTACCCGGTGTCTGCTCCTCTGCTAGGACATCTCGGATTCGGAGCCGAGAGGTCGAGGCTTTGGTAGAGGCTTTGGTCCTCCCCCACATACACCAACCCAAACCAACGACGAGTCCTTGGGCGGGCATGTCTGCTGGTATGCTTACCAAAGTGGTACCTCCAATTAGGGATCTATTAGACACTATTATCTATTGGAGCTGGAGGAGGAGGAGGGGGGAGGTTTTGAGAAAGCTTGGATTCCAGGCAGTTTTTATAATGGATACCTATGCAAAGAAGTGGATCGTAAATAGCGTCGTCGCGTCCACATCGTCACAAGTCCAATGTGCTCAAATTTTTTCGGCCAGGCTTTTACATTGCATTCTCAGATCCACAATTGCGCAAGCCTCTTCTCAACTAGCACATGCCATCAAGCGGGGCCAGAAACAAGCCATGCCGCAAGGCTGGAGCGACACCGCCGGCATCTGGCAGCCCAAGGAGCCGTGTCTGCCATTGACTTATCTACGGCAGACTGCTATTCCTCAACGTCGTATCTTTTCTCCAGAAATATGAGATCGGAATAGAAAATTTTGCGACATAGAAACGCATTTTACCGTGATGGCAAGGCCTCAAACTTGGCTTCATAAAGAGAGCGTGATGGTAGATGGATTAGAAATCGCAGTGTAAAGGGCAACCGAATTCAAGACTTATAGTGATTCGATTTAAATTCGTCATTTCACACTATCCAGTCAGTCCAACATAAAGTGATTCACTCAAAGTAGAGAGAACCCCAATGAAGTATTGACCACATGAGTGAATGCCTGTTTTCGATGAATCTTGCACTTCGAAGAGATACTAGAAAAACACGGTGTTCAGCCAGGAACATTGGTGATGATTATGCATCTATCACCCAATAGGCCCACCCCTCGATGAAAGCATCGACAGAGACCCCAAGGTCTTCGGTGTCAGTTTCAGCTCCCCCGTCGCGCTAGGAACCTTGTCCCATGTTAGCTACTTGCCGAGTCTTCCACGATAATTGCCACATACCGTTCTCGACATGACGGGTCTCGACCATGTCATTCTCCTCGGTTCGTGCAAGAGCATCGTCGATGCGTCGCCGCGCACGGTACTCCTGAATCTTGGACGACAGCCAGGAGAAAAGGCTGAGAATGGCCAACCAAGAAGCGAGCAGAACGAGGAGCCCAACCACGATCAAAGGGGCGAAGATGAGGGCGCGGAACGAAATTCTAACGTGGACAGGAGAATCATGCTCCGAAGCCATTTGCTTTGGTAAGTTTCGAAGCTGTATAGGTCTTCTGATTGGATTTCTAGGAATGGTTCGAGTATGGATTGACAGAGTATTTTGGGTACCAGCAGTGATGTGGGATCGCAAGAGCGACTCGGAGGATTTGTTCTCGTACGAAATAATGCACTAAAGGATTAGATGTGAGCAAATTTCTGCTCTGATACTTGAACTTAGCCTAATTGGGGATTAAATGCATTTCTCGCAGGCTCGATCCTTGGACAGGCTTAGAATGAGGCAAAACACCCTCAGTACCAATGGATCGTCATCAGGGAAACATGCGAAGAGAAGTCGTGGATAGTGGGTGTTTCCCTAATGGAGTGACTTGACTATGCAAGCGTCACTGATCGCTATGCAATTATGTCTATATATATGTGTGTGTGTGAGAAACCAAGGAGAATGGAACGACATGGCTGTTCGATCAACATTCGAGAAGTCCTGCAAAAGGTTATCATCTTGATATGGAATGAAGAAATCGGCTATGCCTTGCAAATATTGGAGAGGATCTTTACACACGCTCCCGCTTCAGAAGTATAAGTCTGCTCGGTAATGTTGTTTGGGGGTGTTTTCTGAGAGCAGCCTACTTTATGAGGGTGTCAATATGACCTCTAACGCGAGTACAAGCAATGTGAAGGAGTTCACTGCCGTTAGCCACTAGAGTAGGGTATGTTTGAGGCCAAAGCGGTAGCCCGTACGACATTACCACCATATCGAGCTTCACGAAATTGTCCTTGTTGACTCTGCGGCCCTGTAGATGGGTATCTTCGCTGGTTTGTCGACGGCGCCCCATTCCTTGTGGAGCAGTCTTACATTTAGCAAGTTGTCTTTTCTTCAAATCGAGCTTTTCTTCCTCAATAAGTAATATATACTTTGTCACTGCTCGAACTTCCTAGGCTTCGTTATGATAGCTGCTGCCTTGAGTCACTGGGTGGAAGACTAGGTGGAAGACTAGGTGGAGGGCTAGATGGTTGGAGCTTAGATGGAATGATGGATCAAGCCATCCGCGACAGAGTAGCAGAACGGACAAGCCGTATACCGACAGGATAAGACACTGTCCACTTTGAAGTACAAGTCAATTTGAAGTGGAAGACTGTAGACAGGAGGACTTGGCGAAACACAAGGTAGTATGAAGGGAAGACGTTAAATATATGTATGCTGTACTCGTACACTGCAGATGCGTTCACAATGTTGGCTCACAACCACTTCAGCATTGTAATTTACAGTAGGCGTGTCTGACTAGGTATTCAGTGTTGTGCATCCCTTGAGGACCTCATCTGCACGACACATCCGCCTCGCAGGAAAATGTCCAAATCCTCAGATCCAGATCATTTCTTCCAAACCAGGTAGCTTCCCTCCTGTCGACATTGAAAATATTGAGGGGAAGAAAAAGGGCGGAGCGGAAAGAAAAACACTTGTAGCCACTGACCTCTCGCCAGTCATTCTCTAGCAGAAATCAGCCGCAAAAGCCTCAAAGCCAAAAACCACCATGGCTCTCCAATCCGTCTGCAAAGTAAAATCCTCGCCGTCATCTGCTATCCTGGCGACCTCGATGCTGTCTACGTAGCTGAAAGTGCTGGGACAGCAAGAAGGGTAGTACTCGAAGTGGGTGAGATGATCTGTGACCTTGTCGATACATAACTTGATGTCCCGCTAAGAGCTCTGCTTTTCAAAGGCTGCTGAAACCTCCCATGTCTATCGTGGACCGACGGCACCCCTGACCTCGCTCGCCTTCTCAACCACATCCAGCAGTGACTCCATCTTCGCTGGATGCTGGGATAAATCAATCTGGTCCTGGAATACAACTTCGCGAGCCTTGAAGCGCCGCTACTTTGGCCATTCCGACTTCGTGAAAGCTCTTCTTTGCGTTCGTGTCAATGGTACCGAGGTTCTCATATCTGGCTCGGCAGATGCTTCCATCATCCTCTGGGATATAACATCCGGCGAAAAGCTACACACTCTGAAAGGAGGGCACACGAGAGGGATTTTGGACTTGGCTGTCGACCCCATTACGTGCCCATCATCGCCGTTAGCGGAACATGATGAGACATCGATAGCGATATTGAGTGCGGGGAGCGACAGAGAAATTAGGAGGTGGTGTATCAGCAACGACTTCTCTACCGCTAGTGAAGTGGAGACGGACAAACCTATCCTCCAGCACGAGACTAGCGTCTACAGATTATATTTCGATGCTGACGACGACTTATGGACGGCAAGCGCCGACGGTAGCGTCAAGTGCCTGGCAAGGGAAAGAGGGTGGCAAGCTGACACCATGCTCGTTCATGGAGACTACGTCCGAGCAGTGGCCGTCGACGAAAGAGGTGGTTGGGTCCTGAGCGCAGGAAGAGATGAAGATTTGAAGATTTGGCACAGGGCGAGTGGCAAGTTGCACCATAAATTCTCCGGCCATTTTGACGAAATCACAGGGATGGTGTTGATAGGTCAGATGGTGGTGACAGTGAGCATAGACGCTACTATCAGGCGATGGTCGTTAAAGGCCGAGGATCTGGGCAAGGCCGTGAGGGAAGCTGACGAGGCAGAGAAGGGGGCTGAGAAGGAAGAGGAGGTAGCACAAAAGAAGGGGCTGATGACAGACGACGAGGAAAGAGAATTGGCAGAGCTAATGGGAAGTGACAGTAACTAAGCCACTCGCTATTGCGTTCCTGGCATTTGCCTCCAGAAGTTGCTTGTAAATCTTACCCTCCAACGCGCTTTTACAATGACAGCCTAGTACTCGCTCAACCTCAATTTCTTCCCAATAGCCCGTCGCGCATTGCCTATTGCCTTCTCGCTCGGCCTATTTTTTCCCTCTTGGCTAGCCTTGAGCGCTTGAAGCAGCATGCCCGCATCGAAGAAGCCGTCTGGTGAACATTATCAGCAATATGTCCCAAAAGATCGCTTGGGGAATACTCACAACCACCCAATCCATCATCGTCACTCTCCTCCTTCACATCGTCGACAGGCTCGTTTTCTCCCTTGATCGCCCTCCCTCTCTTTGGCATAACATCTGGTCTCTCCGCCTCCCTCGCTCGGCTAGCCTTTGGACTCCTATTCTTTTGCATGGTCAACTTTAGGAGTCTTCTAATCTCCAGAAAATAGCCCTCCAGTGCATCAATGAATCGTTTCGTCTGTCTGTGCTTGCTACTTGCACAAATAGATATTGAATCATCTTTGATAATGTAACCAATACCAAAGCCGTCTGCGGAGCTAGGACCAAACCCGAAGTGTCTGAGGGCAGGATTGCCACAGTTGGAGGTGGAGATGATGGTTGTGTTGATTTTTTCCCACCCGCTGTCGGCGAACAGGCCAGGCATCTGTTGAGTAGGCTGCTTGGCATGCGGAGACGGCGAAACGGAACGGTCTTCTTTGGCGAAAGAATTACGGTTGGGAGATCCAACCTCTGACCCCGCGTCTACTGGGCTCGAGTAGCCATTCGAGCTCAGGCCATTGCTGCTTGCAGCCTCGGCCCCTTCTTCGTCGACGGCGCGCTGCCAGACGCAGTAAAGAGCATACAGGTGGCGGTCTTGACCCAGCGCTTTGGCACATTCTTTTGTATGGGCTGTATGCTTTAGTGCTGCTTTTCGCAGAGTCTCGACCTTTTGGGTGGCAGGATTCTCGCCCCAAAAGGTGCGAACGAAGTCCGCAGACTCTGGAGAGACGGCACGTATGGCTTCGGTCCTGCCGTGGAGAAAGACTTTGGTCATAGCTGGCTCGTAGACATTTTCCGCACGGCCATAGAGACCGTAATAGGCGGCTTGGAATGCCATTTGGACGAAAGCGTCTGGAGAAAACCCGCTTGAGGTCATGAAATTCTTTCCGTATCCAGTGAATTCCAATGTTTGGAATTCGTTTTGCTGAATAAGATCCGCTAGCCTTGTTTCAGCAAACCGTAATGCAGTACTGAGCTCCGGTAGCATGTCCCATTCTAACTTATGTGGCGTTGTGCTGACGTCTCCAAAGCTATCTGGATCCCTTTTTGATGGGTCGGGACTGTCCGATGCCCACAAACTGGGCGCCTGCCCGTTGATACTCTTAGCGAATCGTAGAATGGTGTCTGTGTAAACGTCGCTAGCAAATCGTAGAACTGTGTGACCATCGACGCCGGTATGCTCAAAATTGATACCTGCACTACCATTCTTGCATACAATGATCTGCAGTTTATCGTACCATCGATTCGTGCAAGTCCCAACTTGGACGCCTTTCACAACCTCGTTCGTGCCGCAGAGCATGTTCCCGCAGAGCTGGGCGCTTGTTTGTGGCTCGGTATAGTCAAGACACAAGATGAACAAAGCAGAATCCACAATGCCTAGACAGTCGGCGTTGTTTGAGTCGGCGTCTCTGGTTAGGACATCACGAAGACCTGACCAGATTTTTCGGTTCTCAGTACTTAGTACCCCAAGAGCACCTCTCGCGGCATCTGGAATTGGTGTCTCCTCGGCATCGTCGACAATGACCTGCAAGTTCAGTGCCATATCTTTCTCTGTCATGATGAGGTCTGCTTTGTTGTCTAAAACATCGAACCAATAGAATTGCCCCTTACAAAGCACGACAACATGCTTCGCGCTGCTATCTTGCCCAATATGACATCCATTCTCTGTTGGTACGCGAGCGGTGCCAAAGAGTCTCGAATACTGGTACATACATAGTGGGCTCCCTTTCAATGTGTCTGGTGGTAGCTCTTCCTTGCGGACAGCGCGAACGAAACATAGAGCAGATATAACTAGAGACGCGGCACGTGTGACTTGATTATTTCGAGCTGGCGTCGGGTCATCCTCAAGAAGGAAGAATGGATTAAGGTTCAGAACGACGGGATTGTCAAAGTTCAGATAAGAGTCGTACCCTGATAGAAAGCTGTCAGTCTCGAAAACGCCGGAAGTCGCAAGCACATAGTTAAGAAGATTGTTTGAAGACGTACAAAATTGCTCGATGTAGCTTGTTTTCCCGGTGGCATATTTCTTAAGTCTCGCTTGCAGCTCAAGACCTTCACCTTTGAAGAACTCTTGTGCCGCCGCAGCGGTATCTTCTTGTTCACGTTTGCTTTGGAGTGGTCGGAGCACATCCTGGTATTTTTTGAGGGTGCTTTCGAGATCTGGTATTGGGAGTCTCGGGAGCTTGTCCTGAGCGGCGAATGTGATGCCCGGTTGGTGCCTTACTCCATGCGATGCTAAAGGTTCTCGCTGCGCAGCGGAGTACGACTGCTGTGTACTTTTAGGCGAGGAACGACCGGCATCGGACACGGGAGGCTGCGAGTTGGCCAGAGACTCGTTCAAAGATTTAGCCATGGTAAAAGTGCGTACTATCATGGTGAAGCACGATTTAGTCAAGTGAAGGTAGGAGACACCAAGGTGGAGATGGACAAGAGCTTCAAAGCACTTCTGTAGAAGTAATGACAATCTTGCAGGCAATACGAAGGCATTGGACTCAGCAATAGCAGAATTGAAAACAGCAGTCAAATGGAAAACATTGATAGTACTCAGGAGGAGGGGTTATATAAAATACATTCACACTATTGTGGATTCCAGGTATGAACCCCGCCACGTACTCGTACTCAGGTGGAGAGCGCGCTGTATTGTTCTTGTACTTGATGGACAAATGGGAGATGTAAAAGGGAGAGCGGAGGCTTCTTATATAACAGACTAAGTGAAGTAGGATTATGGCTGATCAAGGTGGGATGGAGTACGTACTCGTACTTCATGACCGTCCACCTATCCGGTATGAGGCGTGGGGGAAATTTGATTGTCTCGCACTTTTACTATGTATGCCATGCATATGGGTATCGAAGGATGTCTCGTCCTTAATCCTCAATGCCAACTCGGACGAATGGCGTTCAGAAGTGAGGATATACTTGTCTACGGCACGAGTCGGTCACGTGCAAATTGGTCAGTAAGGCTTCTGGTACGGACAGAAGGATAAAGGTATACCAGCCTAAGTACTTTAGGTAAGGTAGGTACTTTATATAATTCTGTAATCTGAGCTCGTAAAATAGTCTCGACAATTAATACTTACTTACCTAGGTATGGAATACCCGATCAATGGATTTTCTCAGCCTGAGTCTACCTAGAACTCTTTTATTATTAATATAGGACTTATTGCTCTTATTTATCGTCCCTCATCCTTTGCTTTTCTACCGTATGTACCTTACCTTAGCCAAGTACTGTTCAGCCAAGTCTTTGTTACACTAGACATTGATCTTCAACAGCCAAAGACTAGGTAGACAACTAAGTAGACTAAGGTACATCAGACATCGAGCCATCCATCTTGGATTTCTTCTTCAATGCGAGCCATAGAGAGGATTCTTGAATTTCCTTAGATAGCAGAGGTGTTAATTTTCCAAAGCTCCGAGCCTTTACAGCTGTCGACGCAGCAATTTTTCTATTACTCGATGACGAGAAAAATGTATAAAGCGGTGGTGGATTGCGGCGACGGAAAACGGATTGGAACAAGACGCGCTAGTGTAGTACAGCCCTATCACAGTATTGATAGCTTCAATCAAGTACTGCAGCAAAGGCACACTTCTCTCTATGACCCCATTTTCTGTCAAAAGTTTGAGATGTATAAACTGTGAACGATTCGAAGTTCATCATTGGGTCGCTATACATTCCTGACCGCAGCAACGTTTGCCGAAGCCTTGCAAAGGAGAATCAACCTGTCTAATTTCACTGTCCGCAAGGTAGTTCCTCACTCCTCAACCTAAATCTAATCATGTCTACCACCTCTTTGTCCAATTCGTTAGCCCATTCCGAGTCTAAGAGCGCGAGGAAGAAGAAAGCCAAGGCCGAAGCCCCAGCCCAGACACCTGCTCCAGCAACAGAGCCAGAATCTGGGCCTGGGCAAACAACCGTCGATGGGACTGCGACTGGGGTAGAGGGCTCTTATGAGAGTCCTTACGTCAAGGAGCTGTATAAGTAAGTCTTTGAGCTTGGGCCTCCAGTCTCATCCAGAAAGCTGAACCAACGATTTCTAGGAATATTCGCAACATCAAGAAAAAGCTAGTGAGTAGATCTTGTATACGTTCATTGTAATGTTTCTAAGTATGTGGTTATTAGAATGCCACGCAGAAAGTTGATTCCATCATCGCCGAGAACCCGGGCTCATCGCTCGACGAGCTCCTCTCCACTCGCAAGATCAACCAAGACCAGAAAATTCAAGCGCAGAAGAAACCTTCATTACAAGCCTCTCTTACCCAACTAGAGGAACAGATCGCTCAGTATAAGCAGTTCGATGAGGACTACCAAAAGCGCTTGTCCACTGAAAAATCAGCTCTCGAGGCCACACATGCAGATGAATTACAGAAGGTCAAGGAAGCTGCAATGGCCGAGGCAGCAGCGGATGGCAAGAAAGACGCCAAAGACAATCTACTCGTTCTCAGCAAATTTCTGAGGGCAGCAGCAGCTAAGCGGCAGGGTGGTGACGAGTCTTCACCTGAAAATCGGGCTTTCGAAGGTGCTTTGTTGCTGGTCTACGGAGGTGAAGTCGGTGCTGTTGTGGCAATGGAGAGCTTGATATCTGGTAGTGATGAAAAGGTACCAACAGTTGATCAAAATCCTTCAGATTTTACATGTAAGTTTGTTGGCGCGCACTTTTGGTCATCCCCGATATCCTTGGTCAATCTATTGACATGTTGTGCATAGACAAGCAAGTCCGAGACTTAGCCTTTGAGTATGCACCATACGCAGCCGAAGAAGCTTGGGCAGAAGAAGTTGCTCAATCGGAGCCAGCACCTCCTGCTGCCGAAGACTCGTCTGCGACTATTGGAACTGACCCTACAGTTGCTCATGCCGGACTCACGGAAATCGACGAGTCAAATGAGCCTAAGGTGAATGGAGTGTCTTCTCATATCAACACTGGTAATGTGCCAGACGCGTCCAAAATCGATGCCGGTGCTGCCAACGCTGCGGCTGGAACCAACTGGGAGACTAAGGATCCGGCTTCTGCCGGTTCTGGCCCCGACGAATGGGTCGAGATCCCTCGTGAACCCACCGAGACAGACACTGGAAATTTTGCCACGCCCGCAGCGCTGACAAGTACCCAGAGTTGGGCTGAGGACATTCCCACTGAATCCAACGATTCGATGCCGACCCCAGCCTATGCGCAGACCCCAGCTGACGGTGGTGACGGGTTCCATGAAGTCCAGCATCATCGAGGTGGACGGGGTCGCGGGGGTGGTCAAGGAGAGCATCGTGGCGGTAACCGTAGTAGTCGTGGCTTTAGGGGAGATCGTGGAGAGGGTGGAGGACGTGGCCGCGGAGGCTATAGGGGAGACCGAGGGGGAGGAGAAGGTGGTCAACGAAGTGGTGGCCGTGGACGTGGTGGATTCCGAGGCAATCGTGGGCGTGGTGACGGGGCCCAATAGGCAGGTTGCGCCGACCCCGTCTCATTGGCTCCTTGTGTGCCTGGCCCTTCAGCATATGTGATGCTTCTTTCTATGATGGAAAATCAAAAGAGCGGGCGAAGCTAGAGCAAGAACGCGAGCATCTCCCTTGATATGGATTGCCAATGCTTTAGCCCACAGTGGGTAAAGCTACATGCATAGCGGTTGCATTGCGTCTAGATTGGTTCTACGACAAAAATGCCTTTTCAGTCACTCAATGACGTCGAGAGCTATCCTTTCCACTACGGAGTACGTGAACCAAGACTCATGATTTTCCCTGCTACCCATATGCCCTATATGCCCCACGGAACAGTCTCCGACAGGGCCACGGCCGGTTCATGCACTGTGCGGCTGTCATCCGAATTAGGGCTGAATCATCGAACGTGGTCTACTGCAAGGTACCTTGTCGACAAGCTTGTTCCACATGTTTGTACGTACCTTGTTTTCTGTCGATGCATTTGGGAGAAATGTTCCGAGCAATCCGTTCCCTTTTACACCGCAAAACACCTCTGAAAGCCCATGGTAAAGATCTGATTCAGAAATAGATTTACGCAATGAGGAATTGTAATCGCTATGAAGGTCGCATGAGGGCCCTAGTGAAAGTATAAAGCTTTTCTTTTCAACGTATACCCAAGTAGCGAAGTTGAAGTTCAAAGAAAATGATCGTAGACAAGCACTTGAGCGAAAAGGACGAGACCATACTTTCGAGCGTTTAACAACGTCAGTCAAGCTGCAAATTTTGATATCGCCCCACACACGATAATGAAAGGAATGTAATTATTTTTGGCAAAGATCGACGAGAACCCCAATGTCCTTCCAAACCTTTCAAATACTCAGTTGCTGTGTATGAATTGATAGTCAACAAAAGGCTCCTCAATGAGGAGTCGATAAGTTTACACATGTACTCGTACTCGGCAGTTGGCTCGGTTGGTGCGGAAGGATCTTCGGATTTTCTTGGCACGGGCACTAAGCCCGAAGAGCTTAGCCCAACGATAGAGTACTTTGGAGTATCCTAAAGACCTCCACCACAGGTTTCGTTGGCAACTGAATCAAGTCGACTACTCTCCCCGGACAAGCATAAAATCAATGGCTTTAGTAAACTCATACTGCAATTTCTTGATCACTACGCCCCTTCTCCTTGTCATTCTCTATGCCTGAGGAGGCCCAAGATCCAGTCTTCGCCCACCTAGCATGCGACAAGAAGACTCGAACACCACCACTAACACAACAGTCGATTTTACCCTCAATCAGCCGTGCTTGATCGCTCCCTTGAGTGTGACCTGATACGAAACACCTTTCGCCCTATGGCGGACGCGGCCATGTCTCCACCTGGCGAGGGTGAAGTAAAGATCGAGATCGAGCAGGCAGATAGCAGAATTGCTCTTACCCCACCTGCTAGCGAGAATACCGAGAAAAAAGATGACGAATCTGGGTCAGATTTATCTGATCTAGAACCGGAAGAACCTCTAGAGGAACATTATGTCCAACCAAAGGTAGAGGATGAAGAGGACATCGTGCCGGATCATTACTACGAGGGAGGGAAGGTGCCTGTCTTCAAACCTGTAAGTACTCTGCCTTCGTCAGAGGACGCTCTACCTCATACAGGGGGCTTGCAATTGCTCATCTTATCATACTGATCTATTACCAGACGATGAACCAATTTCGTAGTTTCAAAGAATTCATTCAGAAAATCGACAAACATGGCATGAAGTCAGGTATTGTCAAAGTCATTCCTCCAAAAGAATGGTATGTGCCCACAAAGAAACAGCTGGTTCATCGCTCAACTCTGGCTAATAAACCCTAATTAGGCGTGATTCCCTTCCTCGACTCGACGAACAGGTAAAGACCATCAAAGTCAAGAATCCTATCACACAAGAGTTCCACGGTACCCATGGCACCTACACGCAAGCCAATATAGAGAAGCAGCGCTCCTACAATTTGCCCCAGTGGAAAGCCCTGACCGAAGAAAGCAGCCATCAACCTCCTGCGAAGCGGGGCGAGCGTCGGCGTAACCAGGAAAAGCCGACCAGAGCCCCGAGTACACGAGCGCAGAATCTACACAGTACAAACCCAGGTCCAAAGAAACGCGGACCTGGTCGTCCTAGGATCCGTCCTTTGGCTGCTACCGTCGAAGAGAATGAAGAGGAGGCCGCGCAAGACGCAAATGGCAGTAGGGTTGAAACACCGCTAACGCCCGTTTCTCCACCACTCAAGCCAAAGAAGGTCAAGAAAGAAAACTTCAGTGATGACGAAGTACCAAAATCCAAAGGCCGTCAAGCAAAGTCAGGGCATTCGAAATCGGTGTCATCCAGGAGACAACACAACCGTCGAGATCAGGCAGATGTGGTAGACGAGGAGACTTTTAAAGACTTCGATTATCGTGTCTACAACCAAGGAGAATGGACCACGGAGCGCATACAGGAGCTTGAAACGGCATATTGGAAGAGCCTAAATTTTAGCAACCCATTGTACGGTGCGGATATGCCAGGGTCTCTTTTTGACGACTCGACCAAGGAGTGGAATGTCGCAAAGCTGGAAAACCTTTTGGACGTTCTGGGTCAATCGGTGCCAGGGGTTAATACGGCGTACCTTTACCTGGGTATGTGGAAAGCCTCTTTTGCTTGGCATTTAGAAGACGTGGATCTCTACAGTATCAATTACATTCATTTCGGCGCCCCAAAGCAATGGTACAGTATTTCACAAGCAGACGCGCGCAAATTTGAAACGACCATGCGATCAATCTGGCCAAATGACGCAAAGAATTGCGATCAATTCCTTCGCCACAAAACCTACCTCATTTCGCCTCAACTTCTCGAATCGCAGCACAAGATCAAGGTCAACCGCCTTGTCCACAATGAAGGAGAATTTGTCATCACGTTCCCCTATGGATATCACTCGGGCTACAATCTTGGCTACAATTGCGCTGAATCCGTAAATTTTGCTACTGAGGCTTGGCTGGATTACGGGAAAGTCGCTAGGAAGTGCAATTGTGAAGCTGACAGTGTGTGGGTCGATGTTCGAGACATCGAGCGAAAGCTTCGTGGCGAGCCTACACCTGAGTACTACGAAGAGACTGAAGAAGAGGAGGACGATGAAGATGATGAGCCTACTGATCTACCCACTCCTCCGAGCAGCGACAAGGGCAAACCCAAACGAAGTCACAAGAGGAAGAGGGACCCCAGTGACAAAGATAATAAGCCAAAGATAAAGAGATTACGGATCAAGATAAAAGCGCCGGCATACGAGCCTTGCATACTATGTCCGAACGATAATTCTTACGAAGAGCTGCTGCCGACTGACAATGGCCACAGAGCTCATCGACGCTGTGGTTTGTATACTCCCGAGACCTACATCTCTGGGGAAGGAGGGTCTGAAAGAATATGTGATGTCGCTCACATTGATAAAGCTCGCTTGGAATTGAAATGTAACTACTGTCGCAGCAAGAAGGGGGCTGTTTTCCAGTGCTCCCAGAAAAAGTGTGTTCGAGCGTTTCATGCAACTTGCGCAGCTCAAGCCGGAGTGCTCGTTGACATCGGTCTCATACCAGTGTACGGAGAGGATGGGACCGAGTACACTGACACCGGGATTGATTTCCGATGTCGTATCCATCGGGGTAGAAGAGGAAAGAATGTTGAGGGTGCTCATCTTGAGGAGAATATACTGATCAAGAAAACTGCACTTAAACTTCCCGTTGGAGAAGTGGTCCAGATGCAGTATCTTCAAGGAGACATCTTCGCAGGCGTTGTCTTGGAGAACCGGAAAAGCGAGCAGACGTTGTTGGTCCACGTCCTGCCAAGGGGGCAAGTCTTTGAACATTACCTAATCGAATTCCTCTGCTGACAAAGTCCACAGAGACAAGATCGAGGTCGAGTATAAATGGCTGCTTGTCTTTGACCCCGTCAACTCTCAGCTGCCAATGCCTTCTGAGAACGCCAAGCCTCTGCCTGCGGAGCTGGCCCGCAAGTCTCGAACTACAGCAGAAGATCCTGCAAACAACGACGATCCCAAACCCAAAGATCCTTTTGGTGACCCGGAAAGCAATTTCCGCTGGGAAGAGTTCAACTCATGCAAAGCCTTCCGCAACCCAGCGCAAGTCAAAATCGACTTCGACAAGCCGAGCAAGCTATGGTACTATCTCGGTAAATCATCCACTGAAGCGAAGGCCCATTACACTTCAGACATAGCGATCCAGCAGAATGACCCGACTGCCAATTTCTTGGAGAGCGTAAGGATTGCCTCTGTAGTCGTTGCGGCGGCGAAGTTACAAAACCAACGGATCTCTTACCCCGCTTCGTACCCATCTGGCATCACTAAAAGTCCACTGGACGTTCCCCGTCCTAATGCCAACACCCAGGTGCCGCAACCCAAGGTCTCGGCAAGCCAACACACGAAGCCAGCAGCCACTAAGGAACGGCCGTACCACGGCAAATATGCTATTACAGATCCAATTGCTGTTCAGTACAAGGCTAGACCTAGAGCCAACGTCGACGAGCAAGCTCTGTACAATCAACATGCCTTTCAGAACGCAGCGTCTTCGCAGCTTCCGCAGCAGTACCACAGCCACCAAAGTCCTGGATATCGAGCTCCACAAGCATCGATGGGAGCTGCAGCTCCTACAGCACCGATGATGTCTGGACTGCCACGAGCGCCTCTAGAGTACAGCGGTCGAACCAAGTACAATTACAATTACAATGTAAGGTTCTTCAAGCATCATTTTTCTTACATGGCATCTACTAACAATGCTCAGCGAACTCCTATATCTTACCAACAAGCGCAGGCTCGGCCGCAATTTCCCCAGCAGCAGCAAAGTCAGCCGCTGCATGCGCCTCAACCAGCACCATACTCTCGACCTCAAGCTCCTGTTGCTAACATGATGGGCACTCCAATGACGACCAACACTCCTATTAGTCAGCAACCCTTAAGTAGACCCTCCTCAGCTCAGCGACGGCCGTCATCAGTATTTAGTGCAACAGAGACGTCTGTCGCACCGGCGGCGCTAGCCCCAGAGACGAAGAAGGTTTCACGAATTAATGTCTTGGAAAAGTACACTTATCTCCATGATGCGGAGAAAGCTCGTCCTCAGGTTTACCAGTCACCATACGCTGTTGGAGGGGGCTTCAACTCTGCGTATCTGCCAGCTCCGGCCGCTGCAACCAAGACTCGACCAAGAGGCCCTAGTATTAGTGAAGGGTACCTCATGACGCGTACCCTAAGCGAGCAAGAGCAGATTAGCCAAGACTCTGTAGAAGCTAAGGTCAAGGCACAGGATTTCCAGCGACAACAGCAATTGCAGCGTCGCCAGAGCTTAAGCAAAAGCCAGACACAAGGCCAAAGTCAGAGCTCGAGCAACGGTATTAAACAAGACTATCAACCGCCTCAGCACGTACAAATGTCAGCTATTCAGCAACTCCAGCCATCCTACCACCATCCTTCGCCCCAAGCTTACCATAATCCTTATCTGAACGCCCAATCCTACCAGCAATACAACCACTACTCGCCCTCCTATGCTGCCAGCTCGCTTCATCATCAGTCCCAATCTCATCAGTATTATCAGACCCATCATCAGTCCTATCATCATCGATCTCCAGCACACCCGACATCCCATCAACTGTCCCAATCGTATCCCGCAGATCATATTCAGCAACAAGCGCAGTATCAATCTCCTCAGGATTTCCAACTGCAGCTCCAACGCGAAGCCCAGCAGTCACCGCAAGGCGGGTGGTTGGACCAATTTTCTCGCGGCCTCCAAAATGCAGCCAACCAAGGCAGCGGCCAAGGAGTATCCGCATATGTTGGCGCAAGTGGCTATGGAGGGATAGGTTATAGCAGTGGTGGAGGTGGTCAGGGCAGTCCCCTGAAGTACGAAATGGGCGGAGCTGGAACGGAAATGTTACCTATGATGCGTGAGGGAGGGAGGTACTGAATCAATTCATGTGCGGGGTCTGGAAGGCTTTGTGTCTGTAAAGGATTTAACCACAGGCGGGTTTTAAGTATCTTAGAATCGATCTTTAAGGCAGGTCAGGGTGGCTTCATCGCACATTCTTGTACGGGTTGTTCGCGTGTGAGATGGGTGTCCCAGAGAACAACCGGGTGAACGATAACGGATGTTGCTTGATGCATAATGGCAGCTTTTCGATGGAGAAGAGTGACTGAGGGATGGGAAATGTATGTATGCGTGGCACTTCAAGTACAGACATGGAGCCTGTGCTCTACAACTTGCTTGTACATGAAATTTCAAGTCAACACTTCTATTCAGATTTCATAAATCCCGAAGAGCTCGACGATATTCAACGATCGTAACTTTCGTTGTGTGACAGTGTAAAACTGAGCTTCTCCCGCTGCTCGTTCATCAGCGTGGATTTAGACTTATTTCAAGCAAGTCCCAAATGCACAGAAGGGAGGTGTACGGAGGGCACCATTACTCTGGTAGACGAGGGCCAATAGTGGGTACAACGTCGTCTCGAAGCCTGACAGCTGTGAGATGAGTCTCGATGTCAAGCGAAATGGGGACGAACAAAGGTATCTTATTTAAGGAGAGACATTTAGAAGTAGTATGTGGGCTTGTGTGGAGGTACGATCAGTGACCATCAGTGGATTGGCCGACAGAGACAGACAGTTAGGCCCCGCAGAATAGCTACTGAAGGGATAGATTGAGCCGATACCAGCAATTGATGGGCCATTTCTAATGGCAAGCTCCTCTCTATGTTTTTGTGAAGTCTTGGGGCTATGTGAAAGGCTTGAAGACCATGACTTCTCCAGTCTGAGAATCTTAAAGCTATCACAGATTCATCTGCATCGTGGACACACGAAAGTCTCGACGGGCGATCGACTCAAGATGGCGCAAAGTAGACAACGGCCCTTAGCACTTGAATTTCATGAGACTCCTCTACAGAATCGGTCAGCCTGCCTTGGTCATACATCAAAGGTAGTCGGCATACTAACCTCGCTTGCTTCCCGTATGCTGTCAGCAGTGATTACCTTTCGTTTTTCTTTCTTAGCGGACATGGATGCTTCCTGGATCAAGCTATGGGACACGAGATGCATCAGTACCGCAGCATTGAATGAAGTAGGTCGAAATGGGAAGTAGACGACGGTCTCACTCTTGTACAAACAAGTTATAATCTAGAAAAATCTACGTTTCTCATCATCAGTATATGCTCAAAGAAGCGTAGTCATACTGATACTCACACTCATACTCACACTCACACCATCATGGGTGACTTACCAGGAGGTCAGTGTTCTTGCGAAGACTGCGGCTCGAATGGGCTTTGACGATCTTCTTGATTGTGGACCGGGGGTAAAGTGTCTTGGGTGCCATATTTGCTCGGGGCCAGAGTCGTAGAACTGTAGAGTTGTACTCCGTAGGCTTTAAGTATCACGTACGTACATGTATCTTATCTAAGTAGGTAATTACTTGTCCTGTGTTTACTTTTCATTAGTCCTACGTACTGTACTTTTTACGAACATTGTTCGTATTCGTATTAGTACTGCTATCCCAGCATGGCCCATGGGTTTGTGATATCAGATCAGATCAGATCATGTTATGATCATGATCATATTATGATTGTTTCCTTCTTCTGATTCCCGTATTCCCTCATTATTCATGACAGATCTCCTTCACACAATCCCACACTTTCCTATCAAACTCTATACCCATCTCCTGCCATCCTTAGAGAAACATCTCATCACCACAACCGACCTTCTCACCCTTGATGCCTTGGAGGTAGCAAAGCGGGCACAGTTGCCCCTACTCGACGTCAAAAGGCTTGCCAGTCATGTCCTTACCATTCTACAAGGTCGACTGGGCTTGCAGACAATCAATGCGCCCTCATGTCGGAACGCAGGCGAGAATTATGGCTCGTTGAGGAAGACGGGAGAGGAGGCGACTATCGCAATGAGCTTCATAAGCACGCTTGACCCTTCTATAGATGCAGCCTTGGGTGGCGGGATACCAACAAAATATATCACTGAGATCACAGGAGAAAGGTAGGGTCTCTCGAGACACAGTCTCCATCCACTACGAGAGCTAAGACTGGCTTGACAGCGGCGCTGGCAAAACCCAACTCCTCCTCACGCTTCTTCTTTCCGCTCAGCTTCCTCCACCTGATGGCCTCTCCCGTTCAAGCCTGTATATCTCGACCGAGCATCCCCTACCGACCAATCGCCTCGCCCAACTTCTTGAGAACCATCCGCTACTTTCCTCACATCCAAGCACACCGTCCCTCAATCGGATCTTCACACTACACACCCCTGATCTTGAGTCCCAAGACCACATCCTGACCTACCAACTTCCAGTCGCACTCGCCCGTCATAATATTGGCTTGGTGATTCTCGACAGCGTAGCTGCAAATTACCGTGCGGAGCGTAGCTCCGCAAATATGCCTTCCGCGCTTGCAACACGCTCTGCACAGCTTGTACAGCTAGGTGCTCTATTGCGATCTCTTTCCCGCGAGCACGATTGCGCAATTGTAGTCGCCAATCAAGTTGCCGATCGCTTCGCCCCCTTGAGCACTACCTCTCGTGCTTGGGATTCGACTTCCGCCGGAAACGTCCTGCCCTCTCCAGCATCAACGGCTATGAGTTCTGCCCCCGCACCAACCAAAATAAGCCTTGACCATCAACAGCGTTTCTTTACCGGATGGGGCGCGGAACCCTCGATCTCATCCTACAATCTGAAGACACCCAGTCTAGGCCTCGTATGGGTAAATCAGATAAGTTGCCGGATTGCGATAGTCAAGGGGAGGGACGGTGGCGGCGCAGGCATTAGGGAGGGGACAGAATATTCTGAAGGCATTGGAGGCGCGGAATGGAATTTGAGGAGGTGGAGAAGGTGGATGCGGGTTGTGTTTTCGCCATGGGTAACAGGCACTGAGGAAAGGGATGAAGGCTTGGAATTTGAGATTTGGAGTGGGGGCGTAAGGGCTATCAAGAGAGCCGCTGTACCGTCTCCCAAAGCAAACAAGATGCTGGAGCAGTAGTACCTTCAAAGACTTGATTGACCAATTTGTGATATTTCCGTTTCGAAATCAAGAGACAACTTTTGCAAAATGAAAAAAGCTTTGATCAAGACTATAAGCTTGTTTCAAGTATAAAATGGCTACTTTCTAAGCAACTGACATGCTGCCACTGCGCCACAGATGCTAGGACGGTCATATCATCCTTTTGGCGAAAACGAGCAACCATCGTCACGTTGTGCGGGTAGTGTTACAATCATTATCCAGTCCTGTCCATCATGCACAAATGGCCAGCCTCCGTAAAGCAGTTGCTGTTTTTCTCATCTTCCGAATACCATGTCTCCATCGCTTCTACACATAATTTAGCCTTCAGCAGTCACAGGCCCCCTGCCTCTCACGCCACCTCTCCCTCCCCTAGGCGCACTATTTCCTCTTCCTCCACGATAGCCTCGTCCACGGCTTCGGCCTCGGAAACCGCCACGATAGCCATTGTCCACGCTTCCTTGACCAAAGGTTTCAAGGTTCTTCTTTACCTCTTCGCTTCTGAACTCGCGGCCTCCAAGACGATGCCCAGCCACATCATCGCGGTCTTTGCTCTCACTGGAGATATTATCGAAAAACGACGAGGTCTTGTTGTAGCCAGGAGGAGCTGGGATAATGACACTGAGGTCGCTTTCTCGACGACCACCGTTGATTGAGGGTTCTGCGGGACTGTCGTTCGAGCCCTCGATTGGGCTGTTTATTGGAGATCCGGTAGCGATGACTTCTTTAACAAGACCTTGCTTATCAAATTTAGCGTTGGCTTCAGCAAAGTCGTAATCCGCCTTGGGCACCTCCATCTTCTTTGTGGGTTGGTCCTCACGCGCACGCCCGCCACGATAGCTGGCTCGTCCACCCCGATGACCAGCAGCGTATCCTCCAGTCCCAGGCTGTCTGGAGACCCGTATGTTATCATTAGTTCTCATCTCATTGACTTTGTTTGTCAGATTGTCAATTGCGTTCTCTCCATTAGTCTGTTTCTTTTGTCCGGGAGCGGGTGGCAGCTTGGCCATTGCGGCTGCCACCGCAGCTCTGGCGTCCCGATTTGCGTCTTCGAGTGATTTGGTAGGAAGCTGGATCGGACGCGGTGCGGTCGAATTTCCAGAAAGTTGGCTGGTGGCTGGGACGTTGGTCACACTTGATTGCAAAGCACCAATGGCCGGGGGTTTAGGCTTAACGGCAGGACTCAGAATTGGAACAGCAGGCAGGATACGACCGCTCTTGGGCGCAGTAGTTGCGGGTTTGGCCACAGCGGGAATCTCTGGTGCAGTCATGGGCGCTGGCGGAGCCAAAGCCTCAGATATATTAGGTTTCGATTCTGTTGGGGGAGGTGGGCCGTTCTGGGCTGCTGCCGCAGGTGCAGGTGTGATGTTTGTGTGTGGCAATTTAACAGTGGCTGCTGGCTTGTCGACTGGCAATTCTTGCTGCGGAGTAGCTTTCCGTGCATTGCTTGTCAATGGTTCCGCAGGAGTAGATGCGTTCGATTTAGGGCCTTGCTGCATGGGCGGCTGCCCTGGGGCACTGAATTGCATGGGAGGTGGATAGAATTGGCCAGGTGGTGGATGTGAAAATCCCTGGCTCGGTGGAGGATACCAGCCCGGCGGAGGGGAGCCGTAGGGCATTGGAGGGTAAGCATGAGGTGGAAACCCTTGGGGGCCTCCAGGGCCAAATCGCTGATTCGGTTGAGTGGGGTAGTATTGGGGAAAGTACTGTTGCTGCGAAAACCTCGGTGGACCTTGCTGATGAGGTTGTTGCTGAAACCGCTGCTGCTGCTGCTGCTGTTGATTTTGCTGATTTTGCTGATTTTGCTGATTCTGCAGGTTCTGCTGTGGAGGTTGAGATAATGCTTGTTGATGCTGCTGCTGGGTTTGAGCTTGCGGCAATGACATAGGAGTGCCTATGGGGCGAGCGTTCTACATTCAGGTATAGTCAGCACTCTGAAAATACTTCATCTCGTTCAACGGCAAGGACTAGGTCTTGTGTATATCAGAAGGAAGGCAACGGAAATTTCCACACGATTTTGCGCTCTTGGTGGTATAATTTGTGGTTTACATCCGAAATACTTCATCATCTAGGGGGCGGAAGGGGAACATATGTGACGCCCGATGGAGCAGATCCAGCTCACAATAGGACAGAGGGAAAACTCACCCCAAGAATTGCTGGATCATCAGGCACTTGAGGTTGTTGAGTCGACTTTTCCGGCTCCTTTTCAATCCTGAGATCCTTGACATCACTACCACGAAAGACAATGTACTCATAAATATTATCTGATGCTGGAACTTCGTCTTCAGGATTTCGACCTTCAGTGCCGAAAGATTTGACCTGCTCAAGTGCAACGGTGGAGTTCTCAGAGCTGATTTCATGAAGGGTGCCAACGTAGCTGAAAATTTGCCTTAGCTGTGATGCCGCTCCGATCATGCCCTGATCATGATCTGGATAGGGAGTGAGACAAACCGAATATCTCTTTTGGAGATGAGGGAGATGCGAGATCTTTGCAACCATCATCAGCTACAGTTTATCCTGGGCGTGACTGGTTTTAGCCTTACCCGATGTATTCCATTGTGAGGTAAAGGCTCAAAGCGTCAGTACGACGTTGGAAGTTTTGATCGCGTGAGGGTTAAGTATGAGAGAGGGTATGAATAGAGCTTAGAACGTAGAGCATAAAACTGTTCATGTATATGGGGAGAGGAGGATAAAGTGTGATGAATGCCTCGCTCCCCTATGCCTTGTGGCTTGTGGCTATGTTGAATTTCACGGGTGGTTTTTGACAGCCTTGGCAGGCGAAGTACCCTCGTACCTTAAAGTACCGACGACCGGGTGTAGACCTAACCCTAGCTCTGCATATCAGCCCTATCATGCAGCTGCTTGAACACAACACAGGACAAGCTCCACTGAATCTATACACCGAGGACGCTCACTCGGTCACTGACCACGTTCCCCACCAGTCTTGATAATGGTCAGCCAATACTCGAGTGATGCTATGACATCTGGGGAGCAAGATGTGGTAGCGTTCCAACAGCTTGAAGATTACGACTGGAAATCTGATCGAGAATTTCAAAGTGGTCTGCAAGCGATACTGGGGTCAAATCCTTCCCCAGAACAAGCAGAACACTTGACTCTGCGTGCCAGGTGCTTCTATTTAGCTCGGTATGCTACATTTAGAGAGCTGTCTTTCTCTTCAAATGCTGAAATTCCATTTCATGCAGGAAAAGCAATACCTCCATTGACTACAACGCCTACCAAATCTGGCGGGCTCGACTGTCTCCATCACTTGCCAATGGCATGTCAATCACAGCATCAGCGTCTGATTCTTCCGAAATGAACAACAATCCTCCAGGATCTAGTTTGACTTCTCGTGATGGCACAGGCAACTCTCGAAGCAAGGTAGAGCCTCCTGCACCATATCCGATATCCTTCAGCCAGATTGTCGAGCTCATCACAAGCGGAGAGCCAATACCAGATATCAAGGAAGTCCCTGCTATTGTATTGGATGGACAGATCTCTCAGCCAACGACTGCTAAGCGGAGAAAGCCTTGGGAAACAGGCGACGATGCTGATGTTAAATAATTGAGTCGCTAACATTGCGTTGTATGGGGCCCAAGGGCGTGGTCAGAACCTATCACAACATTTTGCCGGTCTGCGCAATGAGTGGAAGAAAAAATCATGGCATGTCTATTGAGATACACTGACTGTCGAGTGGGCATGAAGCCAAGTAAAAGTACACGTAAAAGATGATGCGCTCGTCATTTAATCACACCTTAAAGAAGCTGCTGCTCTGACAGAACCGCCAGCACAATAATCGAGATACAAAAAAAACTAGCTGCTATGAATTGGAAGCTGTCTGCATGTGAGCCTCGCTTTGCTGCAACGCCCATGTCGCGCCATTATTTTTATTCTCTCATCTCCACTCAGGTAAGGTTCCTCATGACTTTTCCAAAGACTCGGCGTCCGAGGTGCCATTGCTGTTGACATAACGCAAGAGTCTTACCTGTTTGGAATGGAATATGATGATTAGGATGTGGTAAATTTGAGGACGAAGGTGATTTAAAGACTAGAAGACGGAGTTGTGCCAAGTCCGAAAACGTAGTTTGGAGCAAGTTTCCGGCTCCAACATAAAGGATTCTCGAATGGCCCAGAAAGAGTGGGACACGGAAGCCAAGGGTGTGCTAGATTTCGACAAGAAGAAGCGTCGCCCGTCTGACTCTTAACGGTAAGCTCCTCCAAAGCGGGCGATGTTACTCGGAGCACTTGAGAATCGATTAGTTGGAAGCCCAGCGCCAGGACCAGGATGAGTTGTGTAGGCAGGATTGCAACAGAGCATGCCAACACGAGATCCAAACTTGGAACCACGCAGGGAAACCATATGTTTGCTGTGAATCGTTAGCTATAATTGTAAGACAGCTGAAGCCCGACTGACCGGATGTGAGAAGCCACGATGTCACGATGGTTGGGATTCGCGTGCGTAAGGATGTACTGAATGAGATAATTCCCGTACTGATCGCTTGCGACTCGAATTGGGGTCAGCACTGCCGTGATGAAAATGTACAGGGGACTCACTATCGATCAAAGGAATACGCGGACGATCCGTGCGCCCTTCACAAACACGCTCGAGGTAACGCTCAAGAAAATCAGCGCCACCAATCTTTAGGCATTTTTCGACGACCTTTGAAGCGAATTGGTCCATACTGTACTCGGTTGCGTATCGGAGAACATGGTCGATGGCACGGCTACGGTCAGTTGGTAGTCCGTGCTCACAGATGTGCTGGATGCACCAATTCCCAAACTGACCATGTGCAACGATGTCGATACTGCTCAGGACCTCATTGATGCAAGGTCGCTGTTTGGGTATGCACTGGTCAGATTCGTGACTTATAAAGGTAGAGATCGAATCAAATTGGAGATTTGATCCATCTTAAGTGATAAACATACCTTATCCTCTTCTAAACAATTCTCAAAGATATTCTGTACAACCAGACTACCAGTTTCCCCCAAGGCTACTTCGTGCCACATGCCACACAAAGCTTCATTGACATACTTCATAATCTGTGGGGGTGAGTCACTCCAGCGCAATTCGAACAATTTCTGCCAGACGTGGCAAGCATATCGATGGATGACTGTCTCTGGGATACGACGAAGTAGCTCATGAACCATGATAGCCTTGTACTCTTCTGGTACAGCATCAAAGGCCTTTTGGACGACATGACAGCCAAATGCATCCATGCTCAGACTCAAAGTGTTTCCGCGGATGGCGTTTGCAATGGAGATCACCTGCTCTGGGGTTCCATGCTCAAAACAACGCTGTACCAGAAAATTCCCGAAACGATTCACCATCAGCGGATAAGCTTGGGCTACAATGGCTTCAATGATCTCGTACTTCTGCTCCACTGTTCCAACCTTGAGTTTTTGCTGTAAGAAAATTGAGGCTTGCTGGTCGTTGTTGCAAACGATTTTGTCAACTATGTATTTCCAGTTGCAAGTTACACTACGGTCGAGGAGGCGACGGTAGTTGAGAGGCTCCATAGGTGACACGTACGTCTGTCCAGGGGAAGCAGGGGGCTGTTGAGCGATCAGTATTTCATTCGCAAAACTCGTCTAACAGGATTTGACTCACTGCAGAGTTCCAAGGGTTCGCTGACGCTTGACCAGCCCTAAATTCAGCCGCAGTGGGGGAGAGGGGTGTGCCAATCGGACGTGGCTGGTAAGCTGATGGATACATTCCCAAGGATTGGAATGAGGAGCCAGGGCTCATGCCGCCAAGGTTCATACCATCCATGGGACCGGAGCCACCTGTGTAGACGTCCCATCCATTGCTACGTTGATATTGTGGAGCGTTGTTGTTGTCCCGAGGATTCATTTGGCCGTAGCCTCGCGCTTGATTGAAATGGCCGAAGTCATTCATGCCACGGCCACCTCTACTGGACACTGGTGAGACTGGCACAGAATAATTGCGTTGCTGCATTGGTGGTTGCTGAGATAGCAATACTGGTGGAGGTAAAGCGTTCCCCATCACTCGCTGGCCCCATGAACGAGACCCTGGCTGGCCCCAGCCTGAGTCTTGCAGAGCGGCACTGAAGCTGGGCCGAGAAGAACTGGACCAAGCATTTGGTCCAGGATTGAAGGGGCCCACCACATCAGACCCATCAGAACGAGTGTCCTCAGTACGCCAGTGTCCCTGGGCTGTGTCGAGAGGGCGATTAGAAGTTGGAAATGTATTCGTTGGGTCAGTGAAATCGGTCCTCGGGCTGAGTGCAACCTCGGAGGGTGGCCCAATTGCTTCGTCGAAGGTGTGCTTTATGACGCGAGTCTGGTCGAGCTCCTGTTTTTGGCGTGCAATCTGATCTTTGGCGTCATCGAGTTCTTTCTTGAGGCGTGCCATTTCCGATGCCTCAATGCGTTTCTTGTCGTCTTCGTCGTTGGCGATGTTGGCAGTATTGGTGTAGCTGAAAGACTCCGAGGCTGGAGTTAAAAGTGCCGAACTGGCATTGGATCCTTCTTTCGCATGGCTCTCGTCGTCTCCTGTGGTGGAGAGTGTGGTCTTTTGCTTCGCAAGCAGAGCCTGCTGCTCTGAAAGTTTGGCAAGTAAGGAGTCCATGGAGTCCGGCTGCATCTCATCCTGAGGAGTGGGGGCAGAGTGCTCGACCTTCACCTTCTATTTCAGTGTCAGCAAAGTAAGTGATGGTGGGTGAAAATGTGTGAAGATGTGTGAGGGTAGAGATGCGGATCGTAGACGTACCTTGGAACCGCTCGAAGAACCTGAAGGGGGTTGTAAGTTTCCGAGTTTCGAGGTTGCTAAGGGTGTTGGTCCTTCAATGGAGGTGATACCGTGTTTAGTGACACCCTGCTTCGACATCTATTGACGTATCAGTATGCGGGTCTTGAGGCAAGAGGCTGGCTCCTGACCGAGTTTGCTAGACATGAAGACGTTGAGCTGTCCTGATAGTCGGCCTCATCGTGGACTGCAAACCTTGTTGTTGAAACACGTCCTCGTGCAGCGGGAGACCCGTTCGAGGGGAGTCCAGCCATGGTGAGCAAAAAGACTGTGCGATTACTACCTTTGAGTGTGAAAGTGGTGTTGGGACGTGTGAAGCATGCGTAGATAGATGATTCGCTAACACGCCGATCAAATTCTTGACACGATGGGACTGATCTACGTTGAAGACTTTTCTGAGGTTCTGGGATGTCCAAAACTTTGAAGGATTGTAGTGGATAGATAGTAGCTTTAGCAAAGATGATAGAGCTCTAAGGGCGAGTGGAGGGAAGAGATGGTGAATAAATTCGAGGGATTCTAAGGTAGATGGTCATGAATTCGATGGGGAAGGAACGTGTTGACCTATCAAATTACATGTAATGACATGGTCAAAGATACTTTATGAACCATGTTTCCTGGTGGAGAGAAAAGGAGACGGAAGGTGCAAGATGTAAATAAATAAGCCGTGAACAAACATTGAGACTAGACTATTGCTCTCAATTCGCGTGATTCCGGCCTAACTTGTAACTGCCGTCAACACAAATTACGAATCCGCGTCTATTTCCGCGTCTGCCCCGATGCAAAGAGCTTTAGAGCAGCTGTGACAAACGAGTTGGTCTCAACGATCAAACCAGCAACTTCATGATACGAACGAGGCCTCTGATACCTTCCAAGAGTTGTCAAATGATCCCATGGCAAGTACGCCTGCAACGCCTTCCCATGCACACTTTTTGCCGACGACGACAAAGTCGGGTTGGCCTACGCCCGTCAACATAGGCACAAGACGAGCCGCTTGCTTTAGTCCCTGCCTGTCGAAGCCCCAAACGACGAGTTCAAGTCTTTCGCCAAGCAACGGTCTGAGGAAGATGGATCCCATACCGACTTCGAAAGGGAATACTGTCTTTATGCCCCCACGTCTGCGTACATACAGTCCCCTGGCGCTGTCTAAGCCAACTGGATCTGAATCAGACCCTAGTACTGGTGAGTCGGATCCTAGTGTCACACTTATCACATTGCCTGATTGCGAGTCTACAGCAGAATTTAGATCACCAATCTCGCAATCAGCAGCAAAGTACTGAAAGAGGTTCCGAGAAATCTGCACTGCTACATCAGAGACAGGCACGGACGTCCGTATCAGAAATCGCCCAGCGCTGCGAAGAATCGAGTCCAGCTGTCCCAGTTGCGCGCCGTGACGCTGTGTCATGAGCCATTGACGGTCATGAGACACCTGAGAAAGTTAGCTTCTGGATCGAAGTCTTCATCAACCAATCCCTTACATGCCAAGAGCCTTTTTCTGACCGCAAGAGCCAGCAGGCGAACTTCTCTCTTCCAGGTGGTAGCTGCATACATTCTTGATCAATGACTAGCTTGTCAGGCAGGATGCCTGAATTTTCAGAGGCGACAACGAAATGGAATCGGAGGATATTGTGCGTCATCAAAGTCCAGGTTGCCGATACTGAACATCTTTCCACCTCGATTTTTCCTAATTGATCTGGACTGATTAATTGGTCTACCAAGAGACCGCCTCTTGTGCCCATGTCAGAAGGATTAGCAATCGTGGTGGTGAACTTTTGAGGCAGTTGTGCCCAGTCCTCTTCACGCCCAAGGATTTCGTAGAGTCCGAGAAGTGGTTCCGTCGTCATTACACCCTCAAACCAATGCCCCTTGCCCTTCAACTCTACATATTGATGATGAGATTCTCCGTTCATCTGGGAAATGAGCTGATTCATGCGCCGAGAATGAAACGCAGGAACGTTTTCATCTGCGCTACCATGTTGTTGCACGATGGGAATGCCCTTGAAATTGGTCACAAGAAGCTCATGGCGAAAGCTTCGCCTCGTGTTCTGTAGTAACATTGTTACTACGGCATTCGCCTCCACCCACATCTGGTATGGCACATAGCCTAGGATTACACATCGTGAGACCTCCATTTTATGCATATGGGCTGGAGCATCTCTTACCCTCTATGGACGAGTAGGCTGAAATTGGAGCAGCCCCAATAATTTTCTCCGGTCGATGTGTGAGTACGTACCATGTTCCTTGACCTAATAATTTTCAGCGCCTGCTTCCTAGCTTGAGCAACGGTACTTACCACCGTTCGAGTGCCCAGTGACCAGCCACGCATTAACGTCCACGGAGGGCCCATTCCAGCCAACAGCCTCAATCCAATCGCTGATTGCTGCTACGGATCCTTCTACGTCCGCGAATCCCCATGTATCTAACCCATGTTAGTACGAGATGCTGCCGCTCCAAAGCTCAGGACTTACGCCAATCATCGCCACTCCACGGAGTTACTCCACTGGGGAAAATAGTCCATGAGGGAAGATCGGAGACTGAATCAAGCATATGGCGCACTTGATGACTATCTGCTTCGAGTCCCGCTCCGTGAAGATTAAGAAGGATCGGCAAGCGTTTTGGGGAAGGCAATCGAGAAATTGCTTTCTTTGAAGGGGCTGTAAGGATGGCGTATGAAACAATACCACCGGGGTGAAGGAAAGTGATTTTGTGCGGAGAGTGGCTGTTATGCGCCGATATCATAATCGATGTCACCTTTATACATTCGGAGTCAGTGTGTCTCTTTTACAATAGATTTTGAGTCATGCGACTAATCTAACGAGTGATGTGCTCCTGCAGCATGTCTTGAAACCTAGAGAACGACTGGTACAGGGCAAACAGCTCGTAGCCTACAGTAGTAAGGTGACAATTAGGAGAGTCACAGTCAACGTATGCTACTTCTAGCGGAAAAGATTTAGGAAGACTGCCCTGAGCAGACAGACGGAACAATAGTGGCCTTGTTTGACCCGGTGCTAAGCTCATTGGTGAAATTTGAATGGTGGCAGCGCTAACGGTTGCCTCGACACACCATTAGCAATATTGGAAACTGCTAACAGCGAGAGGCCGTACCACTTTGGCCGCAACTTTCAATATATTCATGGGCTTTCGTCCTTCATTACGAACAGGTATAGAAGCAAAAGGGGTGGCGAAGGCTCCATTGACGACGTCAGGAATAAGAGCCTTGTGCACGACAAGGGCTAGACTGCTATTCGAGCCTTCCGCCTTCAATGTGATCGATGTCTTCGGCTCTCCGATACCGCCCATTACTCGAACATCGCGAATTAATCTGATATTGACATTGTGGCTGCCCGGACTTAAATGAAGGACTAAAGGTGCTCTGCGGTAGGCATAATAATCTCCGCCGAAATAGTGTTGATCATCAACCCAGAATTCAAGGACATTGTCAGCATAGAGTATTATTGATCGTGCAGTACTTGCTGCTATTGTTAGATGCCCTCGAGCCCAGGCTTGGTATTGTAAAGCAGCCCAGCCATACACGGATTGCAGAAATGTCCAATCGATATCCGGAAAGCTGACGAGTAGGGAAGCTTCAGCAATCTCTCCGCAACTTGAAGATCTTTCTAGTTGATGAGTTGACCAGAATACTCGACCACTGGGAGCAATTGAACTGGGGTAATGAGTTTCTCTGTCATATGCGAGGTCACGAAAGCCCCCCAGAGACTCCAACGGATCTGCACCCCAGCTTGCTTCTGTCATATATTAGGGATGAACATCGGAGACCAAGGCTCTTTTTACCTCTTGTTCCAATTTGAAAGGGTCCCAGAACATTCCATGTCGAGGAGAAGCCAATTGAAAGTTCACCTTCAGCCTGTCCGTGTCTGATCAGCATTCTCAGGTCATGTGTCGGGATCAAAAGAGGCCTTGGTGCCAATGATCCCTAGCATAGTTCGTCATTTCATGGCGACGGGTGTAATTGAATTCATAAGAAGGTAGAGGGAATTGAGCTTGTGACGTCCTGCCTGATGGACCATGGCATTCGAGAGATTGATTTGTTTTTTGCCTTCGTCTTACATAATTCGGCCGTAGCGTACTCGAAGTTCCTCCAATCAGAATCGAGTAGATAATTCGCGAGTGATACTCTGACAGTAGTATATGTGTAAAAGCCCACATCAACTCAGAACCTTTCCTCGTCCACGCCACCCTTCTTACAAAAGAAAAGGTTGTCCTGAAAAATTCAACTACCGGGAGCAATCTATCCACCATACGACGGGTATCCTGAGAGTCAAGGTAGCTGCAGCTTTGCTGCAGCTACTTGGTTCCTGACACCATCACGATATCTTCCACTTAAAATGCAGTAAATCTCCGCGTTTGTCTCCTTGCAAAGCATACAGAATCATAAGAGTCTATAGGCACAGTCCAGACCTGAGTCGTAATCGCGCATCTGCTAAAGCCGGACTATGAGCTCTCCTAACGTCGAGCATCGCCGGTCATCCTCCTCAAACCCAAGGGAGAAGTTCCCAGACCTAGACGCACTACTATCTGGAGACCAATTTTCCGATTATGAGGAGAGCGAAACAGGCAGAAATGCAGGCGCTAGGACGTTAAGCCCCGCAAGGACAAACGGCGTGATACACAGCGAAAGGTGGCAGACGCGGAAGGACAACCATCTGGCATGGGGAGATGGCCATCTTAACGTTGCGGGCCCTCGACAACATGGACGGCAAAGAAGTATCAGCGATGCTTTCAAAAGCATTCGTACTAGGAAGGCTAGCGTCAGTGAAAATGCACATGAGATTGCAGAGGCGTTGAGAGCTCCAATATCTTTTAGAATTCTAGTAGGTGAAAATGTGGCCTCGAAACATACACAAGCTCATATGTCTTTCAGATGCTCTGCCTTATCTGGTATTTGAGCTCGGCCCTTACCAATACCTCCTCCAAGTCCATTCTCAACGTCTTTCCTAAGCCGATCACTCTCACTATAATACAATTTGCCTTCGTCTCTGGGTGGTGCCTATTTTTTGCATTCCTAGCCCGTCTCTTCCCATATCTACAGACTACCATTCCAGCTCTAAAGAACGGCATTCGGTATCCTAGTTGGGAAGTCATACGTACTACCATGCCTCTCGCCCTCTTTCAGATCGGCGGACATATTCTATCCTCCACAGCTACTGAGAAAATCCCAGTATCTCTGGTCCACACCATTAAAGGCCTCTCCCCACTCTTCACCGTCCTGGCTTACCGTTTTGTCTTCCACATCCATTACCCCACCGCAACATACTTTTCGCTCATACCTCTGACGCTCGGTGTCATCCTAGCCTGCAGTTTTGAGTTCTCAGGCAACCTCTTTGGCATCCTATGCGCTTTCGGCGGGGCCCTCGTTTTTGTTACTCAAAATATATTCTCGAAAAGGCTCTTCAATGAGGCCGCCCGTGCGGAAGCTGATGGACCCGGTATGGCTCCAGCACAACGCAAGCTCGACAAATTGAATCTACTCTGCTACTGTTCTGGCCTCGCCTTCGTCCTTACTTTCCCCATCTGGCTATGGACTGACGCTCTCCCTCTTTACTCTGCGCCACTGTCCCTTACGCCTCACACCACCCCATCCCTCTCCCCTACATCTTCAGTGTACCTTCCCTTGGAGTTTTTTTTCAACGGGATCTTCCATTTCGCACAGAACATGCTGGCCTTTGTCCTCCTCTCCCTTGTCTCTCCCGTCACTTACTCGGTCGCCTCGCTCATCAAACGTGTTTTCGTAATTGTCGTGGCCATCGTATGGTTTGGTAATCGCACAACATCACTACAAGCAGCTGGCATCGCTCTCACTTTTCTTGGACTATACCTCTATGATCGTACAAGCGACTCGGCAAAAGCGAACCGGAGGGCCAAGTTGGAGTCTCTGAGTCTTGACAAGCCGCTCCTACCACTGAGTAATAAGGACGCGATGTTTGACGAGTCACCATTGAGCACCTTTTCGAACAATTTATTTGGGAAAGTGAATGGCCATGTTGTTGGGGATGATAAGAAAGCAGATGCAGCTGGGCCGGGGCGGCCAAGAGCAAGAAGTCAGGTTGGTAATTCGTGGCGACCGCCAGGAACTCGACAGGAAGAGACCTGGAGACCGAAAGATTCAAGTACGAGTGCTGGGTGAAGAGCTGGGTGAAGAGCTAATGAGTTCATGATCAGATGCTGGAGATTTCGATATACAAGTGATGCGATTTGGGAGCTTTACGATATCACTCAAAGCTTTGTCGGCGTATGCAATTAATTTGAAGCCCTGAGATGTAGCAAGTGTAACAATACTCGTCAAAATTGTCGCTTCCAGTGGTCAAGTCATTTAGAAGTATAACAAAGGTATTAATCGAGCCTTGGACCCATCACACGTAACGATTGTCCTTCGCATAATTCTATAGCGACCGTCGGTAAGGAACGCAATGTCACCAGCCTCCCGTAAGAAAACCTCGTGTGCTCCAGCTACAGCGCCAATCCATACTTGCTCTCGGATCAGCTAGCAGAGAAGGGATTGGTGGACTCGGAGTCGAACTTCAACTTCGCCAATCCCTCCTACAATAAAGTACGTCCTGATGAGTATAATTAAGAGAGGGATTGACCGAGTGGGGGAAGATTTTCTATTTCACATTGCGCTTACTGCGGCTAGAGTATTAAAGTAGCTTATGCACAACCTTAGCTTGCGAATTTTAGCGCACTTTTTTCGAAAAATCACACACCTCGTCCCCCGACAAGTGACATTGCCTTTTGCCAACATCATTACTTTATTATTTGAAATTTTTAACAGGGCCGAGTAGTAAGAGGCGACGAACATTAATATATAGGCCTCTTGAAGATTCGTTATAATTATAGAGCTATATAGGTAATTGATCTAGAAATATGATGTCTTGGCAGTATCACCTTGAAAAAAAGTGCCAAGCAATTAGCAAGCTTTGTGCATAAGCTAATACGGTCGAGCAAGTGTGCTTTCATGCTTCCACCCTCTCATGCTAAGTAATTTACTCAAGCATATGCGTTGCAAAGGAACACAGTTGAATGTGATTTCAATTGTCCTTTCGTTGCCTCCTTTCCTTTGTTCCATTGTCCAGTATGCTACGTACGCTACTCTCCAGGTCTCCGGCTAGGCGTGGAAGCCATGCAATATGGCAATCTAGTGCGAGGAGTTTTACCGCCACAACGAGGAGGAAAGCGGAAGTGCAGCTCACAATTGATGGCAAACAGGTTTCAATAGAAGGTAACAGATGACAGTGGTCTGAGAACGAGGCTATGGATGCGCTGATCTCATATGCAGCGGGCTCTGCCCTCATCCAGGCATGCGAAAAGGCCGGCGTGGTAATACCGCGATATTGTTACCACGAAAAACTTATGATTGCCGGAAATTGTCGTATGTGTCTAGTTGAAGTTGAAAGGGCGCCGAAGCCTGTAGCATCATGCGCCTGGCCTGTACAGCCTGGCATGGTGGTTAAGACAGACTCCCCGCTCACACACAAAGCAAGAGAAGGCGTGATGGAGTTTTTGCTTGCAAATCACCCCCTGGACTGTCCAATTTGCGACCAAGGAGGCGAATGCGATCTACAAGATCAGTCAATGCGATATGGAGCCGATCGAGGGCGATTTCATGAGATGGGGGGCAAGCGTGCCGTTGAAGATAAGAACATGGGCCCTTTAATCAAGACTTCGATGAACAGATGTATCCATTGCACGAGATGCATTCGATTCGCAAACGATGTAGCTGGGGCACCAGAGCTCGGATCAACGGGCAGAGGCAACGACATGCAAATTGGCACATATCTTGAAACAGCTCTTGATTCCGAGATGTCCGGCAATGTCATTGACCTGTGCCCTGTTGGCGCCTTGACTTCCAAGCCATACGCTTTCCGTGCACGGCCGTGGGAGTTGCAGCATACTGAATCAGTGGACGTGCTTGATGCTCTGGGTTCGAATATTCGGATAGATGCAAGAGGAATGGAAGTCATGAGGATCATTCCCAGACTCAACGATGACATCAACGAGGAGTGGATCAACGACAAGACTCGTTTTGCTTGCGATGGCTTGAAAACACAACGATTGACTACGCCTCTGATACGAAGAGAAAATAAATTCATGCCAGCATCATGGGAACAAGTGTTGACGGAGATCGGCAACGCCTACCAGCGGATATCCCCCCAAGGAAACGAGTTCAAAGCCATCACTGGTCACCTTGTCGAGACGGAAACATTAGTCGCTATGAAAGATCTAGCCAATAAACTAGGATCTGACAATCTCGCACTCGACCAACCTCTCGGCAGCCAGCCCATCGCCCACGGAATCGACCTTCGCTCCTCCTATACTTTCAATAGCAAGATCTATGGCGTTGAAGAAGCGGACGCCATACTGCTTGTGGGTACAAATCCTCGCCTCGAAGCCGCCGGCTTAAATGCGCGCATTCGCAAGCAGTGGCTGCGTTCCGACCTCGAAATTGGCCTTATCGGCGAGTCCTTCGACAGTACCTTCGACTTTGACCATCTCGGCACTGACGTGGCTGCCTTAAAGAAGGCACTTCAAAGTTCTTGGGGGAAACTCCTCCAATCTGCCAAACGCCCTATGATCATTGTTGGTTCGTCGGCTGTGGAGCACCCGGACGCAAAAGCCATTTTCGAAACCGTCGGTTCGTTTGTCGATAAGAACGCCGCCAACTTCATAACTCCTAAGTGGCAAGGCTACAACGTACTCCAGCGTGCCGCCTCCCGGACAGGAGCCTACGAAGTTGGCTTCACGATTCCCTCTCCCACTGTCGCGAGCACAATTCCTAAGTTCATCTGGCTACTCGGGGCAGATGAGATTTCCGAGTCCGCTATTCCCAAGGGCGCTTTCGTGGTTTACCAAGGCCATCATGGCGATAGAGGTGCCCAGCTTGCAGATGTCATACTTCCCGGGGCCGCGTACACAGAGAAGCACGGTACATATATGAACACGGAAGGTCGCGTTCAAATGACGCGAGCCGCCACCTCAATGCCAGGAGCAGCGAGAGATGACTGGAAGATCCTGAGGGCAGCGAGCGAATACCTGGGGGCGTCGCTACCATATGACGATGTAGAAGCTTTGAGGGATCGCATGGACGAGATCAGCCCTGCATTACGACGTTACGACATCGTGGAGGGGACTGGAATGCCCCAGCTTCAGAAGGTGCAGCTTGTAGATCAGAACAAAGGAGCCAAAGCAGAGAACAAACCTTTTGAAAGTGTAATCGAGGATTTCTTCCTCACAGACGCGATCTCCAGAAGGTACGTTGGAGCCTACCGGCCGTCCTTGACACATTGCTGATTTTAAATGCTACAGTTCCCCAACAATGGCACGATGTTCGGCAGCCAAGGCGACAGGTAATCCTGAGACCAACTTCATGGCTCCTGGTGAACCAAACAGTCAGGTTGCGTACGGCACGCCCCAGATGGCACATACAGCTTCAATGTAGATGATAAGATTCCGGCATGCAGCATGATACATGCAGAATTGCGATGGGAAATTGCAGAGCTCGAGGGTTCTGTAAATGGGGGTCCGGCGTCTTCATGAGGCTGTACATACTTTCTTGGATTCACGAACCACTTCATCACTTCGGAAATATTCACTGAACGTAATTTGCATCGGCGTCGGAATAGAAGTTTAATCGCCTTGAGACACCGTCGCTGATTTTGTAGCACAAATTGTTATACAATTGCTCAATAATCACACCATGCCATAGTTCCTCTTCCATACTTACAGTGTTTCTAATTTTCCGCGAATAGCCCACCTCCAACCTCCTCTCCCCAATTCTTCATCCCTCACAATTCCCTCTCCAACCCATCCGTCCACCTTGCTCCTCCATCTCTCCTCCTCCGCCTTCTGCCTCCTCACGAATTCTGGTCCGACATCAAATTCTTCTCCTACAAGCCACTCATCCCCTACCAATGAAGTCCCTTTAGCAGCAGTTGCACCACTGAGACTATTGTCATTGGCTTGTCCGGCCGTGCTCTTCGCCTTAATCCCATCATCAAGATCATCCAAGCCAGCGAAAGGGTCGTCTTCGTCATCAACGGTGTCAGGAGACATAGGATTAGAGCTGTTTCCTTGTCTCAGCTCGCCATGCTGTGGCGCCATCTTGAGCCAGCACATGCGCTGCGGGTCAAAGACCATGCCGCCGCTCATCTGCACGCCTTTGGTGGCACCTACATTGGCTATAAGTGCTGGTGCCGCTTTTCCACCTCCTGGCGACTTCGGACTTGCTGATGTCGTCGGCTGTGGGATTGGCAATTCGAAAGGGGTGAGCGCATTCTCATTACCCTCCCAACGAAAAAATATGGGGTTCCAGGACATGCCTTTCAGAGTCTTTGCGGTATTGACCCCCTCTCCCATTGGCTTGATAAGACGAGGCTTCTGGGGTGGACCCTTCGTACGCTTCTTCAGATGATGGACGCTTGGAGATCCGATGCCCTTGGCGTTGGTGACAGAGTTTGCATGCGCTTTCCAATTGGTGCTTATCGAGCTGAGGGGCCCGCTTTCGCGGACTGTAGGAAGAGATGGCGTTGTGTGTAGAGTAGCACTGACTGACCCGATGCGGTGTTCTCGAGCGAGACGAGACGCATTAGTGTCACGAGCGAAGCTTGGAACAAGGCCATGCCTGGGGGGACTGAAAGGCGTCGATGGTGTGGCGGGAGGGGGTAGCTCATTGAGTGATGTTGTTGAAACATTATGGGGTTGAAGGCCAAGCTTGCTTCGCATCTGAACAGACTTTGGTGCACCGCGTGAAATTGGCTGCTTCGTAAACTTGGACTCTGTTGAAGCCGAGGTGGGAAGGTCATCAAAGGCATCCAGCTCGCTTCCTTCGCCAAAGGCTCGGCGCCGAGTTGGTTTGGTAAGAGTCCGCTTGGACGCAGCTTCTCGAATCAAAGACTCTGGAGCATGGTCTCGGCGACCTGTAGGAGTGATAGGCCGGTGGTGTGCATTGGAAAGCCGCGATATTGGACGATTGACAAGGCCGTTATCATTTGAATCCGAAGATGTAGGGCGATTAAAGTGTCTGGAAGATTTGATGCTTATATGGTGAGACTGTGCTTGGGATGTTCCGGCAGGCAAGAAAGGGACAGGCGGTCTTCTCGAGTTGGCGAGACTCGACTCAGCGCCTGATCGATCGATGGGTGTCTTGGGTCTGGACGGCAGACCTTGACGTGAGCCACATTCTCCTCCCCGAGATGGAGGCCTCTGATACAATGTTTGCGTGCGAGCCGGCGAAGGTTGATTTCTCATCGCGGGCGCTGATCGCTTGGACCTCAGGAATTGCGCAGGGTTTGTTGTAGGCTCAGACCTTAGTGTGTCGCGGGACGATTTGGAATTCAATCCACGGCGGACCGGAGTAGATGGCGCTGCGTTGTGGGAAGATGGAGTAGCGGGGGTTGGAATGGCTGAAATGGACGAATGTGCAGAATGACCTCCGATGCGCGACCCAGGCCGGCGAAAATGAGGTATGGGGCCTCCACTCTCGGATACAGGCTCCAGTAAAGGGCGGGACTTACTTTGGGCCAGAGGCTTTGGTATCTTGCTTAGGCCAGGGTCAAGCTTATTGGTAAACGTGAGAGTTGTTGCAGCTCGCCTCACTGGACTGTTATGCCGCGCTGCTTTGTGCTTGACGTTCCGATTGAGAGTGAGCTTGCCAGAATCGAATACATCGCCATCGCCAATTTCAATGCCAGAGAAGAAATCGTCCTTCACCGACATGGCCTTTTTGGCCGGCTCAACTGGCTGCCTCTGCGAGATGGGCTCTGCGAGATCGGTCGTTATACTGTCGAGACGCTTCTTGAGCGCCTCATCAAATTTGAAGGGTCCGTCTGGAAGGATGAGGCCCTCTAAGCCTTCGTCTTCGCTCTCACCTGTCAGACAGCTTGAAGCGCTAGGACTGAAAGCGGAGATCGATGAGCTTGGATTCGATCTCGCATCTCTCCTTGTACCACCAAACCTCGTGCCTAAGCTACCCTCAGCCCATTCCATGTCCAGATCGTCATTGAGCTGGGATGCTGGAGTCCTAGGTGCTTCTTTTCTGGCTGACAGTCTGAGAGGCTCGCCATCAATAGGTAACTCCAAGTCGTCTTCGATGTTTTCAACCTCATTATTGATCTTCGTTGGCGGACGGGAGACGCTGACGGATTTTTGTGGTAATCGTCCTTTGGCAACCTTGATTGTGGGTACATCTCCAAAGAAGTCGCCATCGTCGTCCTCATCATCACGAAACTTATTCAAGGAAGAATTCCCAGTCTTCATCTTGGTGCCGGAAGCCATTCGCTCTTTGAATGTCATACTGGATTGGGGCTTCGACGGGCTCGGAGAGGATGGGAAATCTGCACTGAACTGCCTTAGTACGTCTGGATAGTCTTTCTGGTCGTTCTTCTTCAATTTGAAGCCGCCTTCTTGAGCTTCAGGTATTTCAATANNTTTCAATATCTTCACTCCAATCATCCCCTCCTAAGACTTTTTTCAAACGTCTACCCCCTAGTCGCTTAATAGTACCGCCGAGAAGTGCAGATGAAGGGACGTTGGTGGGTATCGGAATACCAGCAGTCTTTGCAGCATTGATGGCCTCTGTGGTTGAATTCTCAGCGTCCGTTGGTATCAGTACCTGCCAATCTTCGTCTCCTCCACCTATCGACTCTCTGTCTGAGCGTGTTGACAAACGTGATGAAGTGCTCTCACGGAAGTGAGAAGCCTGAGAAGCCTGGTTGGAGCCAATTGTGGTGGTGGATACATTCCGGAATTGAAGTTCATCGATTCCTTGAAGATCGTCGTCATCATCCCAGCACTCTATGGTACCCTCCGCTGGTTGCAGCGGCTTCAAGACGAATGACTCCATGCTGTCGTAGTGCTCCCGAACTGTGTAAGTCAGCCGGTTGGGAACCTGAGTCGTGCTCATTGCAGGTCGGGTAGCGAATGATGTCTCGTAGAAGTGAGATCTCAATCACGCCGCTCAGAACCTTGATAACATGTTCGATATAATTGGTGGACTAGAGTGCTACAGGCCGTCGATGTTTGCCAGATCGTTTTGTATCTCGCGGTGGTGAAGTTGTTACTCGGAGCCACCCCTTGACGAGCAGGATTTGCCGGAAAGAGCTTGCGGACAGGATATTTGGAGAACGATTCCCAAATAGCAATGATTGTTAATTGAAAGAAGGGAACAGGTAGTGGTTGTCGAGACAGCAGATGGGAGTAAATGATACAAGAAGAAGCTGTATCCTCGCGGACGAAGTACGGGGTAGGGCTAATAAAGGCGACCGACCGGCCTCCCATTTTCTAGCAGTACTAATTTAGCGCCTTGGCATTGGCATCTTGCTCGATGGTCATTTCTTTCCTGATCTTCTCCTGATACCACACCACGCCTTGCATGGCTACCCAACACATCCTCTATCTCCCCCGCTTGGACAAAGATAAGGAGCATATTCTAGTAAATGTTTCACCCGAGGGACCTTCTCCATTAGATCTAAAGCTGCTGGCAACCGAAGGGGACTTTCCGTACGTGGCTACGAGTGAGTTCAGAACCTTTAAATCCTGAGCCATCACTGACCGCTGATGAAGTAAGGCAGACTCGAATTTCAAAGCTACGGGACAAGAGAAATCAGTTAAGTGATGACCAATGGGAAAATGTATTGCATTCAATCCTCCTCCAACGCCGAACTCAGGCGTCAGAAGCGAGCATTCTTGAAAAACTTGAAGTCCTTGCGACCATTACTGGAGACAGAATCTCAATGGTATTCCGCAACAACATCTCCGCTATCACTCAAAAGCTAGGCGAGGTGGTTTTCAAGAAAGACGAGAGTCAGGAGATAGATATAAGGAAATGGACAGGAACGGCTGTGGAAAGGTCCAATGAGTTGGACAGAGAAGTCCAAGACCTGATTTCGAAATATGATGGGCAAAGCAGGAAGATGGAAAAGCTCAACAATCAGCTCGAGGATCTGATCAAAGCCAAGAGAGAACACGAAGATTCTCTTCTACGGAACTTTCGAGAGCTTCTCAATACAAAGAAGCTAAAGATCCGAGACCAAAAGCGAATTTTGGCTTCTGCAAAACTTGATCCTAAGCAAGCATCGAAAATTCAAGGTGCTCGCTCAATCTCGCAACCCCGCGCAGCCGCCCCTTCTCGGGCTGGGAAACGAAAAGCAAAGAGTGCCCATCAAGTGTCTGAATCGTCAGAAGAAAGCGGGCTTGAAGGGAAATCTCCCAAGCAAAAGCCAGAGAGTGACCTATCCGAGCAGATGAATACGCCCGAGCATTCTAGTCAAGAAGTGACTGACGATGAAACTGGCGATGAGCCAGATTCTTCTCCTCCCCAGGCACGCAAACTGCCTGGCAGGAATGAGGTCGCTGATGGCGCGAAAGGAGCTAAAAGCAGTAAGATGAGACCAGAAGCCCTGCCGCCGACGGGGTCCATTCTTTTTGGAGAAGACTGCAGAATCGAGGAGGCAAAGCGTCCAGTGATAGAGGATAACTCAGGATTCATCCAAGAGGCTAGAAACGAGGATGAGGAGACGGATGACGACGAATTATGAGACACGTTCATGCTATCATCTGATGTGCTCTATTAAAGCACAATCGTCCATGCTTGAAGGGTGCCTATGAATTTGGTTCTCTATGGATAAGCGTAAAGCATCGATCTTGCTCCTATGGTATTCGGTGAGCGCGCTTGATGGAGCTTGCAGTGAAGAGCTCCTGCCATGCATACATTTCCACAAGCTTCCACATAGCATTGCCCCAAACTTTTTCTGCGATGAGCATACTGCGCGTCCGACCATTTTTATACGGGCAAATTGAATTTCTTCCCTTGCAGCACTCTACGCTCAACCGTTAGCCTCGTTCGATTACATGCTCCACGGCTTCAAAGGTACCCACTTGGTATAATATATCCAGAAGAAGTCGGAATACAGCACAGTCTGCACCAACCCCGCGACCCAAGCTATTTGGTCCACGTACCCCTCAGCAAAATACCTAAAAAGCCAGTTGGGAATATATAATGCCCTGTACAAGCCCAACGCGAAGAGATAATGGGTTGTTATCGTTTCCGCTTCACCGGTTCGCTGTAGCATAAACAGTTGTGGTAGAATTGCGACAGATTCTAGCCAGATGGAAAACGACCAAAGTATCTTTATTTAGACAAAGCCTTAGCATCATCATTCAAAATCGGCAAACCAAAGAGGGGGGCCTACCTCTGTAACTTGATACTTGTAGGGAAAGAGGACTGCAAGGACGGCGCTCCCACCTAGTAGATACTGAACCTTAAAGGTGTCGATATTGGGATCATGAGTAGGCTTGTAGTCGTTGAGCATTAGGTAGACGGTGTAAGATTGCGCAGCGAGGAAGAGAAGTTTGAAAGTGGTATTGTAGACTCCCGCAGTAAATGTCCAGAAGATATCTGTAGAGAAGCAGTCAGCTTTGAGGGCTAGGTCAATTGATATAGACAATTGAGGAATAAGCTCACCTAGGTAACGGGTTATGTAGACAATTAGGTAAAGTGCTTGCGACTTGAACGATATGCCGGAGCAGCTCTGTTGTGTTGTTTAACAAGGTATTTTCACAGTTTACTGCGGAGAACGCACGTGTGAGGACTTCATCTTCTGCAGGAGTATCAGGATGGATACGAGATGAGAGAGATCGGCTATACAAGGTAAGCCTTCATCACAGGGGTTGTCCAGGCTTTTGCGCTCCGTACCAAGTATACGGAAAATGTTCATTGCTCCGGTGGAGGCTGGCTCAGGTCCAGCTAACCCTATGAAACGCGTTGCGAGGTCTGACTATCTCAGGAATAATTGAAGAGGATCTGGAAAGGTTCATTCGCTAATAATCTTTGCTGACTTTTTTCAAGTCTGTAAGTTGATTTTACTGAGCGCGCAGATAGCTGTCATTGTCAAGGACACGACCACTGAGAGAGCTTTCGTACTATATGTCTTGGCACGCTTGCACCAAATCGATCCTCTGAGCCTCTCTGCTACGTAAATTCCACCTTCCTACCTGCAACCAGCGAGGGCCATAGACGAGACTTCTAAAATCGCCGTCATACTTCAAAGGGTTGTTGGAACCACATACTTTGATAACATATCACTAGTCTTCCTATTTTGGTCTTCAACCGTCAACATCGACCCTCCGCCTCTTCTTCGATTAGCCTCGTTCTTTCCTGCCTCAGCAGCACCAGCTTTCCGAATTCTGTACATCGCTCGCACCAGTCCATAATCTTATTCGCAGACACTCTCATTCTTTGCTTTGACTTTCTTCTTCCCCATGGTCTGGTAAGGTCTACTATATGAGAGCAGAAGACCATTGGCGCCAACAAGCACGAGAAGTATAACAGCATCAATGATAGTGCTTGGAACAATGGTGGTGGTAGACGTTGGCGAACGAGGTTCAGGCAACTTTTGGCTGCCGGTCGACTTGTTGGTGACATTGGTAGTAGGCATCATCCTAGGACATAGTCCAGAAAATTTTCCATGAAAGAGTGGTAGAACGCACTCATGTTGTCAAAAGCATTGTCACTCGATCTAAAGGAAGCAAATCAGCTTTCATTTATCGACTGTTGATACATGACTGCTTACTAATAGACGATCACATACAATTATATAGCGTAGCGCTACTAGTGTATCAAGTCATCTTTGCCATCCCTATATAGTAACGTCGGGTAGGGCCATGAGATGACCTTTCACAGCTGTTGACATATCGCTGCTCATTTCTATGGGTTTTCCTTGAGCATTCGATAGATTAAATTTGGCTTCCCCCCATTGTATCGCAAGAATTTGCAAATAGCAGATTAAGATGATCATATGCAAGCTTGGACCAACATAGTAAAGAAAGTGTAAGGATCAAACGTCTCAAAGGACATAGTTTCTGAACTGAGGACTAAGTCCCATTCGCCGTAGATAAAATGAAGCTAAAAGCATGCAATAATGGAAAAAAGTACGACTTTCAGGATTCCTTTGCTTGTACATGTCAATGGGTATTGGTTAGGACTCATTGTTTGATAGATACTCCAGGACAACCTTGATGGATCGAACACTTGCTCGTTCTCAAATGTGATTTATTCCCAGCGCCAGCACCGCTCTCCCCCCTCTCCCCACCCCCGGATGGCGGTGGATCTGCAATTATGGCTGTAGGACAGCGGATGCACAAAGGTACATTTGATCACTGTTGAACGTCAGAGTGGCTATCTTCTAATTCATTACTGATAGGCTGTTGCACATCAAAGCGAGCCAACGGGCGTCTCTAAATCAGGATTACTCTTCAAGGCAATAATCCTAAGCCCAAGAGTAGACTTACGAAGTAGAAGGACGACGATCCTACTCCTATCATATGTCTTAGGAGTCAGATCTTGGTAAAGAAGGGTACAATCACATCACGTACCGTACTCGGCCCGAAATCTCTATTCAGATTCAAGCCTGCAAAGCCTATGCATGCACTAATCTGTATATTCCGTCTGGAAAGCGAATGGACTGTTGGTGATCATGAACTTTACTTTCGCGGAAAGCGCGCTTAATAATCGACTGCTACTTACTTTAAGTAGCTAGGTAAAGTACCTATGTGTTTAGGTACTTTACCTACTCGTAGTGGCTAAGTAAATTAAAATACTCAACGCTCAAGCGCTCTAGGAGACGACGCCGTGAGACTCAAATTGATAAGAAAGGAGAAGTCCAAATTGTCCAGCAGAGGGACCTAGTTAAAGCAACTCAACAGACAGAGACTTTCGTCACTCGCTTCATGAGCCACCGAGTGAGACTGGCACGTCTTCCGGCTACATTCGTTACATCATCGTATCATGTGCTTCAAAACATCTACTTGTAATATTACATTCCTTCTCTGAACCTCATCAAATATCGAGTCCTCAAGTGATCTTTACCTGTGGGGTCAACCAGCTGCCTCTTCAATCATAATCAATGCTGTCCATTGGATTTCCAGACTGGAAGAAAATTGGATGGCATTTTGGCAAGAAGTTAAGAGATGTTATCAATCCGCCAGCCGATACAGGTCCATCGCAAGAAGAGCGACGGGCACGAAGACTTCGTGATGGAGCCAGAGGTCTGGTCTACTTTGACGACTTCGATGAGCTAGATACCTGGTCCGCAGATGATGTCGACCCCATCCAACAGGCTAACACGCCGCTCTTGAAACGCTCGGCCTCCCAAGTCCATGATCATGGAGGCCCTACTAGCTCTGTATTGCTGTGTCATGACTATAGTGGTGGTTACCATGACTACGAGAGTGTACGTCCGTCCCTACTAGTAGACAAAATGTACGCTTGCAATTACCCTCAATACGTTGATACATTTGTCTACTTCTCTCACAAGCTTGTATGTGTCCCACCGCCGACATGGATAAACACAATGCATCGTAATGGTGTCAAGGTCTTAGGGACTTTTATTCTTGAGCCTGGAAAAACTCATGCAGAGCGGATGCTAGATCAAGTGAATGACGAATTCAAAGTAGCCAAGCAATTAGCTACCTTGGCAGAAGTCTTCGGTTTTGACGGATGGCTGCTCAATATTGAACTGGAAATTCCCAAAATCATCAAAGATCAAACGGGGAAGGTGTGTGCATTTGTCCGTAGTCTCAAGCGGCTACTGGGCCCCGGAAGCGTTGTCTGGTGTAAGTGTACTTTTATTATGTGTTGAATCCTTCTCAACTGCTTTCAGAAAAATCTATTGCGAGACATATGTTGAGATTTATTTACGATACGAGCACGTATCGAAACTCGAATCCCACTTAAGAACGTAACGCTGACTTTGCAAATTTGGAGATGATTCATTCACTACTGATAACGAAGTCGACTATCAAAATGGCTTAACCCCGAAGAATGTTCCCTTTGCCCTTATTGCGGACTCACTTTTCACGAACTATAGATGGACAATGAAGGAATTGAAGGAGTCGGAGTCAACGGCCGAAAGACACGGGCTTCAGCCGGACAGAATTTCTTTTGGTATTGACGTGTGGGCTCAAAACACTGGTACGCCAGGTCCGCCACGAATCACATTCCCTCCAAAAGGAGGAGGAGGGACAAATACCGGGCTTGTAAGCTTAAGAACCATAGTCTACCTTTGACCGAAGGAAGCATCATCTAACCCCAAAATTTTTACTACGGGGGTGAACGCTCACTGTACCTGATATCTAGGCCACGTGCGTTTTGGCGGAGGCAGGCTTCTCCACAGCTATCTTTGGGCCAGCCTGGACCCACGAGCACTTTTCCACCTCTGCTCGGCATGGTCCGTCGACCGCAGAATGCGTCGAAAACGCCGTGTGGCTTGGGAAGCTCCTACCGTCGGAACTAGGCTGTGATTGTCACGGAACACTTCCCCATCACACCCGAGAGTACATGAGGAGTCCTCTTGTCAGTCACGCTCGCGAGTTCCCCGCTGGATCAGCATGCTTCTTCGAAACTGACTTCAAGAGAGCTTTCGAATGGGTGGCAGATTTAGGAGCGCAGGTAAGCCATCGTTCATGATCGATGACGATTGATTAAGGCCATGTGCGTGTGTCTAGAGTAAGAAGCCTATCCGTTCAAGCCTTGGATCTCAGGGACCACTGCCTCATCTATTGCCTATGTCAGTACCCGATTGGGAGCAAGCGTCAGACGGGCCTCAGACCCGTGTGCTTTACGGACAATTGCCGGATGAGCCTCTCGAAGAAGGCATAATCGTGAATACGAAAATCATCGGCAAGAACGAGAAGATGGCCTTTTTGGAAATGAGCAGCTCAGGGTCTGGGAGCATAGCACGTTATCGTCTATGCCTTTTCAAGTTGAACATGATTGCCAATAGATCGCTCGCCGCTAAAATCAGATTCACATGTCTCAAAGCAGTCATAGGAGTAGCGTTTGGTTTCTACATGGGCTACACTGTTTCAGACTCTGGAACCTCCGGAACCCTTTCTTACGACCATGTGGGAATACTCTCTTCCTTTCTGGGCCAAGTCCAGGACAAGACGATCATGCTGTCTTTCCCTACGGCCAGCTCGCGCCTAGTAGAATTTGGAGTATACGGTATGGGCCTGGTCGAAGATCCGAACCCATTGGCTCTGTACCGAATCTTGAACCTCACTATCAAACCTGAAAGCCAAATAAAATCGACCTGGATCGTCGATCACGTGAGGGTGGTGGAGCGTGGCACTTCTCCATACAGTGATCAAAGACTGGCATGGAATTGGAGCGGCTCGGGCTGTTCAGAGGCGGCCTGTTTACCATGGAGCAAGACAACGGGCCCATTCTCGTACTTTGATGTCATGATGGGCGGAAAGGAGCTTGGCAAAGCGTATTGTATGGAATTTCCGATCCACAGTGAAGACTTTCATGGCTGCGAGGGTACAAGAACAGAGGTGATTATACGTGGACGTCTTTTTGGAGGTAGTGAGATCATCAGCCGGCCGATGCAGCTATCGAGGGGCGATTTAGGCGTTGCTTGATAGGAACAAGAGTATCTACGGCTGTTATATTGTCGCCCGCTTGTTGACAACGGTTTTGCCTTCTCTTTCTCCCTGCCCACTTTTCCTTTCCTCTTCCCATCCTGTTGGGTGGCGTGATTGGGAGACCGAGTAGTTGTCGTTGCGTACATGTCACAATGAGAGGTGGTGTATCATGCATACAACTTACATAGCATACTGGGGCAATATGAAGCCAAGTTCGCATTGGGTTTACATGGATTGATATTCTCGAAAATCAAGGAAACATGGCTGGAAACTGATCTTAATTCCTGTCAATCCTAGTAGGTCTCTCCTAAGAAGTCATCGGTGACTTCGTGTCATTATCGGACGCATTACCGCCTCCGCCCGTTCCCAATATCCCTCGATCCTCCACGAAAATCTCGTGTATTTGCATAAAACTATCGCTTGGCTCACCTGAGCCGGGGTAATCGTAAAATCGCTGCAAATCCTACTTCGCTATGCCCGTCGTAATACATGATATCGATGTTCCAACTCTTAGTCATAAGTATCATCGCTCCACCTATTCATCCCACAACGCCTTGAAATATATTTGCAAATCCAACCTCTACCCTCGCGATGGACCGCATGTCCTAAAGCTCAAGCTTTGGTTCCCATTTGACACTGTTCTTCTTCGACCATTCCTCGAGAAAGCTCATCCCAAAATTAACAGCCTGCAGACCGCTAGTCATAGACCCCATAGGCAGATTAAATCTCCGTTGATACTCGCCTTGCAGTACGGCATCTACTGGCTTGGCAGGGAGCAAAAGATGTGCTTCGCGCTTGGCCCAAGTCATGGGATACTCAGATTCGATATCGCTGACTCTCAAAAGGTCTAGTCCCATGCGCCATGCAATCTGCGATCTGTCAAAGTTACGGCGAGATTCACGGAAAGCCCCGTGATATGCTGCAGCTTTGCACTCTTCTTTCGTCTTCGTAGAATCCGCGACTGCAGTTTCGGCTATTTTCTGCTCCAGTGGATTGTAATCAAGCCTTTGAAAATCGTAGGAAATCACGTAGTCTCGAATTATACCTTCAAGCTGGTAAAGGAGGCCAGTCAGATGTTTGAAGGGCTGAGCTTCTCTAATGATAACATCCAAAAGCCGAAGCACTGATCTCCAGCCTTCAATGTTGCCATATTGCCCAAATTGTCGTTGAGTTTCGTCAAAAAGGGTAAAAGCCAAAATGAAGCAGAGTACAGATTCTGTGCCTCTCATGACACCTTGTCTGCGCTCGCCATCAGTCATGTTGGACATTTCCCTCAAGAATACATCCGAAGCATGCTTCAAATCAGTTGCTTGTTTCAGATACTTATTAGCGTCACGCTTCACATCTTGCAAACCAGGCCTGCGACCACCGGACGAAGTGACAGAGTTACGCCGATTTCCAGCATCTGGGACATTTGGGGTGCCGTTCGGAGCAAGGCCTCGTGGTGTAGCAGTCGAGCCCTCACCTGATTCGACGCGCAGCATAGGAGCGCTCCTGGGATCAGCCTTCGGAGTGAGTAATTGTGGTTTCTGCGCACTTCCTATATTCGATGGCGTGGGAGAATTGTGTGAAGATTGTTTCGGTGTGTGAGCGTTTTGCGGGGGCCATCCTGGAGTTTTGTGACGCTTAGCCGGAAGCTCCGCCTCGTCTCTTCGATTAGGGGACCTTCGCCGCTTCTCACCGGCTTTCAGCGCCTCTATATCGTTACGCTTTGATCTCGCATGATCCTCAGCTCGATGATGGGGAAGATTGTTAGCATGCTTCTGCTCCGACTGCGGAGTTCTCGGACGCTGTTCTTGCTCCATCGCACGACGGATGTGCGGGTACTTTCCTGGTGTTGGTGGTAACCTTAGATACTGAGCAAGATTCTTACGACTTGTCTTCTTCTTTACCTTCAGGAGCAGGCGCATTCTTCGTTTCTCGATTCTTTGAGGTGTTGTCGATGCCGTTGCCGGTACTGTAACCGGAGATCTGAGAAGCCCGTTCGCTTTTGTGGGTGTGATTTTGTTCGATACAGTGTTTTTGATTGCTTGACGAGGAGCCGAGGTCACTTCCGGTTGACTTGGCTGGGGTTTGACAGGCTTGGTGGAAGCTGTCGGGCTGGCCGTGCTCAATGCGAAAGTCTTTGCTCCGCGACCTAACCCTGCGTCGTCTTCATCCATTGACGAGCACGTCCAATCACCCTTCTGTTGCTTGCCTCTCGAAGATGGGAGGGGGCTTTTGCTTTTGCTTTTGCTTTTTGCGATCGTGTCACTAGTTCTTCGACTGCTTTGATTTAGCTTGGCTAGCTCCTCTTCAATCTCTGAAGGTAGAGTGGGCGATAGCATTGGGGGGAGACCATAATGATCAGTTGCCACCTTCTTATGATCTTTTGATACAATGTTTTTGGGCCTGGGCTGGTTTTCTGTCGGCGCCTTCTCAGTCTTCGGATGGTTCTGAGGTTTCAGCTTTTGCGCAGCAAACGAGTGCGTGATGATTTCAGCATCCATTCTCTGAGGGGTGGTTTTGCGCGGCTCTGCTGATGCGGTATTAGTGGTCTCGGGTGTGATTCGCGCTTTCGTAGCAGATGGGGCCGCTGGAAGTTGCTCGGCAGCATCGAGGTCTTTCCCTACTTTCACCGCTTCGAACGATCTTTCAAATATAAGTGTCTGTAAAGCATCCAATCATCAGCAGAGCGTACCTCGTTTGGCCGTGCTGCTCAGCTTGGGAAAGCTTGCGCATTCCAATACTCGCATGAGGTCCCTTGTTATTCAATCCAAAAATCTGCTGTTCCTTTGATTTCGGGCTTGCGGGGTTTGTTATAACTGTAGCGGCCTTATTCTTGTCTCGTTTGTTGTAGTCCGCCAAGCTGATTTTCTTCTTCCGACCCTGCCCTTGAAGCGGGGTGCCGTCGCTACTAGTTCTGCTGTATGGCTCTTCCGGTGGGGCTAATCCTCCTTTCCCATCGTCCCATCCGCCACGACAAAAAAGACCAGGCGTCGAGTCATTCGTCCGGTCTTTGAAAGTGAGATACTGCAGCTCTTCTTCGTTCGGGTCGAAACGGGTACCAACTCGCCAGAGGTTTGCGTGCTCTGGGCTCTGCCGATACGTAGATCTAACATGTAAAATGTAAGGCGAATCGGGAAGAATTTTGGCTTTGAGTCGTCTCAGTCGAGCGTCTAGTGGCTGCTCCACTTTATTTATCTTCCTTTGCGTTTCGGACAGCTTAGTTAAACTGATGATAGCTTCTTTGGGGGGAAGCGACATCTTTCTAGTCTTCAGGTGTGAGCCAGGACGATATGGCAATTGCTATCGCCGTCCAGACGGCGAGATGATGGTCGAGGTTGATTGTGGTGGTGAGAACTTCAACAGCAGTAAACCGCGGAATGAGTTGCATAAAAAAAAGTCAAACCAGATATTGAGGGGGGATGACAGGCCATCTGATTTCGAGATGAGAGGTGGCGGTATGCTCGGAGTTGTGTCAATGGGCTTGTTGGTGGATGGATAGGCTTGGTGGGTTGCTTTGATTGTTCCGGTCATTGACGACAAGACTCCACCTCCACCTTTTGTTTATTAATGCTTGTCCGACTAATTATGCAGTATCGCGGTAGATGATAAGATGCTAAGATGTGATGGTGAAATGGTGGGAGATGCGGAGCTTTTTGGATGCTAAGCTACAACAGCTGGTGCAGGGATGATGCAGTCACGTTCCATGGATAGAACAAAAACGAACGATAAATGGTAAACGAGCGCAAAAGGTGCTGGGGTAGAAGCAGCGACAAGCAAGGGTGGGGATGGCGACAGTGCAAAAGTGCTAAATCAGAATTCCGTCTGAAGATGTTTGCTGCAGTTGCTGTAGGCAGTCTCAAGGTCACGAACGATCTGACGGCAGACTAAGGTATTAATCGATTGATCCACGCTCAGTAGAGTAAATCTCTACCTAATTTTGTTTCACCCGCTCTAAGGTACTTTTAGGGCCGGGGAGCAATACCTTACCTTACCTTACCTTACCTTACCTTACCTTACCTTACCTTACCTTACCTTACCTTAAGATACCTACCTACCTTACCTTACTTTACCGCGCCCTTATAGGAGGTCTTGCTATACTGCTAATAGATCAAATCTGCATCATCATTATTACTCCTTGGTAATTACAAGTTACAAATCCTCCGCCTACCAAGATAGTGGAGAATTTTCTCCGATACCAACACACGTCAGAGAATGGAAAAAAACCCCTACACCATTGTACCAGCGCTATTAGGAATCGAACCTATTGAAAGAATCAAAACACTCCAACCACATCAACAATTCACATCTGAATTGCTAGACACAGTCTCTGAGCTGCTATGAGACGTAGAACATGGAATTGGCATGTGAAAGGAGACTGGATATGATAATGTAAAAACCCCACAAATGATCTGGTTCGACTTACTTCATGAACTTACTTCATGAACTGATAACCCAACAACGCCAAGACTCCTTGGGAAGAGGGTCGGGCCTATGCGACGGAACCTTTGGATTGTCTTGTCCTCATCAAAGCTGAGGCGCTCAATCCAGGAATGAGAAATGATCTCTGTTTCACTGTCTCCAAAATCAAGGTGCTGTCGTACTTGGCCACCCAAGCATTCAAGAAGAAGCCGCAAATGATAAGCCGCAATCCAAAAAACTAAAGTAGCTAGGTACGTACCTACGTGCTACGTACCTAATGAAAGGACGATCTTACCCGTAAAGTACCTCATTATCGTTAAAGTATATATAAAAAAGTAACGCATGACATGCATAAATCTACATGGATGCGTTCGGGAGACAAGTTTCATCTTTGAGCCGCATGTCTTAATAATAATAATACGTAATACTTTTGTGTCCTTTACTAAGGAACATTAGTTGTGCATCTGATTGTACTGAGTACCTCTGCCTGTCTACCTTCTATCTTGGGCAGTTCAGGAATAAAAGTGGCAAAGGTCTTGAAATTTATTTATCCATCTACAATACCGATTCATCTGCATATCTGTGCTGAAATTGAAGTGGGTAGACCGCTTGCTTGCTCGCTTTGAGTTTTTTTTGGCTCTGCTGACCCGGATATTGCGGTTCGTCGAGCCTACTTAATTATCTATGTGGGACGAGACGAATACGTCTGCCAGAACCACAACGATGCGAACATCGCCTAGACTTGCAGAGTGAGCCCAGCGCTGCTGTCCAGCGACACTCTGCCAAGCCAAAAGATAACGCCAAGGCTCAATGCAAGAAAATAGTTCCCAGAGAAGATGAAATGCTGTATATATGAATACACAATGTCAAAGCTGTCCAAGACCCCTCATTCACGAATCGCAATAGCTTGGTTGTTCAAAAGGACATTGGCCGTTGATCTGGGCAACAGGACATCCCCCGCACGGAACGCGGGTCGGGAGCTGCGAGATACAAGCAATGTCTAGCGTTCCATCCCAGTTAAAGTTGACGATTGAGTTTCCAAAGTTGCCCTCCTGCGTACAATTGAAGCTGCCGTCGAAGAGCACTTGGAGAATGGCCCAATTGTTGTCAACCGTGTCTTGCAGTAGCTGATATGCAGTGACCCCCCTCCAATCCGGGTTGGAGAAGCCGTAGACACGACCCGTGGACTGACTCCAGAAATATGCTGCCCCTGTCTCGTCAGTGCAAACGGAATTATTGCCCATTGTGCATCCAAAACCGCCAGATCCTGTTACGTCGTTTTCCAGGTCCTGCACGGTCTCGTAAGGGCCAATGAAAGCTGCTGCTACCCATCCGTTTTGCGCGAAGGCTTCCGAGGTCATGTAGGTCCGGAGTGCATAGTCGAGACCCTCAACTTTACTGGGTAGGGAAAGCGATTCGGTACCCGAATATTGCCCACTTTCGACGAATTTGACAAACGTTGGCATGTCACTCATTAGCAATTGGACCGCACTGTTAATCATATTAGCAAGCTGATTTGTGCTGTTCCCTAGCTCCGCTTCTAAATTGCCGATTTGGATCGACTGCGAGTTCTGGGTGCCCGTTGGCCAGAGCGCTTTTGCCGTGCCAGGTGCTTGTTGCAGACTGATGATCAAAGCCTGAGCGGAACTTTTCACAATCGAGGTCAGTCCGAGTACTGAGACTGCGATACTTGGCGCTCCCAAGAAAGCCAACCCCACAGAGAGTGCAATGAAAAGGTATTCAAGTGTAAACTCTGTTGGTTTGATCGGGTCCACCTCGTTGATGAGACCTTGAATAGTCGTTTGTGCAGTGCTCTGAGCGGATGTGAGCGCCATGTAGTAGGTAGTGAAGAAATCGTTGACCGCTAAGCCGACAGTTAGCTACCGACTCTGTAAGAGAGGTCGGCGAGTTCAGGATACCATAAATGTTTTTCTGTATGTATTGGACTTCTGGCCGAATACTTCCCGCCAAATTTTTGCTGATAGAATCTTGTGTTGGCATAGAACAGAATTGGGCGTTGATCTGCGAACAGTCTTGTGTCCCTCCGCCTTGTGCGAGGCGAAGAAAGCAAGTCGTCCATGCCTCAGTAGGCAAGCAGCAATTCGCGCCGTCGTTATTGTTGATGTCTGTCGATTGAGAATCGCAAACTGGAGTCGTTTTGTTCCAGCCTACTCCCCACTCCCCCCCTCCCAGAAGAAAATTGCTCAATTGTAACTCTTGCCAGCATGCAGAATTGTATGCTGCCGTTGTATCCGTGCAGTTGACGGTTTGCCTCTTTTTCTGCAGCGGCGGATCCGATGCCCGTGGCAGCAAACGCAGTGAATTCCATGCTGATAAGAAGGACCATGACTCATCAGAGCTTATTGATTGAGGTTGTTGCAAAGGCGAAGCAGCAGCCAACATCAGGAGAAGAAAAGCCGCTGCCACCGGAAGTTTATACGACGACCGCCTCATTTCGTCGATGGTCACCAATATCTACAGAGCGAGGAGGAAGGAATGTACAGGAGTGAAGGAATGAACGAGGTTTGTTTAATTTGCGAATGCATAAGGTGGAAGTGGCTCAGGCGAGAATAGTGAAGTTTGGGAGATGCTAGACTATATCATCAGGTGTAAACGGAAGCAGCGCAATGGCTGACTCGCGGTGAAAATGGCGAGATTATTGAGGATGGGGATTGGGTCGCAAACTCTCTTTGAAACTTGTTTGGTAAGGTCTTACATCCTTTGGGAGCTTTTGAAGCAAATGGACTGTAGTGACCCTTGCGCGCCATGAGAATCGGGGACATATCTTTGGCTGCGCATATAGGACTCGGAGTCTCAGCTGAGTGGGGGGGAAGGGGGGGAAGCGCCAATTGGATGAGAGCAAGGCAGAAAGGATATGAGGAAGGGTTAGCAGAGCGAATTTATGGTTAGGGAATAACATTAACAGCTGGGTATTCGAGTCACCTGAGACCTGAGAGGCTAGCCCTTTGATTCGGTCGTAAGTCGTACTCGTACGAGTACGCGACAAGCGCGGCTATATCGAAATCGTGGGGGAAGCAAGCTAAAGTACTAGCTTGGAGAAGATGAAGGAGTTACCGATCGTGAGTAAAAAGTACGACTGTACAAGTACCTTTCAATACTCCACACATTTGCCGCGGCTCCTGTTGATAGCTCCTAATCCTATTTTGTATTCCTGGGGTTTTGAGGCTTTCATCTAAAAGCTCCACATCATCACTTATTATTAATTTTATTACTATTATTATTATTATTGTCGTCCAATAGTCTGACTTCTCCCAGGTGCCAGACGATAATAACTATGTATAAGTAAATCAGTGACAGCCTACCAATTCAAATACCCAGCCTTTCAAGCAACTTTGCATCTAACCCAATTACCGAGTACCGATTCCCCATTTTCTGATCCCAGAATACCCGCGTGACCACAGCGCCTGATGTAAATCGTTTCAGTACGTACTTAGGTGGCAACTCTGACGTCAATCAGCGTTCAATCAGCTGGCCCATCCTTTCCTGTGCGTCATAGAAGGCCAAAAAACATGTGCAGTACTACACGAGTAGCGTCATCAAATCATGTCGTCTCCATAAGACTTCACAATTGAAGCAATGCTCCTGTGCTGTCAATGTCATGGTAGTCGCCAGGTGAGTACGCGTCGCCATTTCTAAAGCCTTGTGAGTTGTGATACGAGGTCCGTTAGTCTAGCCAGAAGCGGTCCCCTATCCGGCTCATTGCGCACCTAATGTCATTGTGCGGTTCTGATGGCCAGCCCACCAATTGTGTGACCGCTGCCTTCAGGCAAGGACTCTGCTCTGGCGGCTCAAAGTTGATCTTGGAAATCTCGTATTTCTTTCTGTGGCTGTAGATAGCAACTCAGTAAGTAGCGTTCGGTCAATTATGATTTCGCCTTTACTCTTTTGTCCAAAACTTATCCTCCATGAATGCGAAGAGATGATCTGATCTGATAACAACAGCGTTCTTTCCCGCCCACTGATTCTGCAGCTCATCGCCATAGCGGCAGCGTTGGCCATCAAATCAAGCCCATTTTTTGGATGCTCGAGCAGACGATCTTCTCGAAGAAGAAGTCTGCCATTGTGCATTACGTGACTGCTGTATGAGTCAGTTATAGGTCAGACATTTGTACCTTCGTTCTGCTCAAGACGCAACCAACGCTTCCCGTAGGACCGGGTAGCCTCTTACTAGCTAAAGTGGCCCTTGCGCTGCAGCGAACATGTATCTCGACATCGTAAAACTTGATACAGCAATTGGAAGCTACCATCACAAGTTACCGTCCTTGGACGAAAGCACGGCGTCCCAGGTCCATCAAGAGGTCATTCAATGTTTCCCATCAATCCATCTGACCGGAGAGCCATAATCCCAGGCGTCGTTAAAGAGGCATCCTTTTTTCCAGGCAGATCTACGTGGCGCAAACTCTGAGAGGCTCTTCCATCTGCGTTTGTACGCGTGTATGCCGGGTCAGTGTAGGCACAGACCCTGGACCTCGGGAGGTGGTATTGCAGGCGAAGCTTTTCGGATGAGACAACCGAACGTAGGGCTCTAATAAGATCAAGTCCATTCTCTAAGGGGCTATTATTAGTATATGCATCCGATGAGAGGCTGGAATCCGCGCCTGCATACCACAGGACCTGATGTATCATTGGTTTCGCAAGAAGGCGCACCGAGACCTCGGGGCCAAACATATAATTTCTGTATTCCGCAAGTAAAGTAGCAGGTTGTACAAATAGGGAAGGCCTGCTCCGTCACGCCGCTAGGAATACAAGATCTTTTGTAATCCGCTCTAAGCCCAAGCGAAACTGTGTCCTCAAAGCCAGACGTGGGATAGACACGACTGTTAAAAGAGACAGATCGACCCTCCACCCTGGGGAGATAGCAAAGATGTCCCTGCTCCACTGTAAAGTGAATCTTGGAAAACAATTACTCAAAGTCGATCTACATCAACGGCGAGGTTATGAGAGCTGTAGCAGAAGTGAACAGCAAACTCGTTTGTGCATCAATACTTTGCAATGTACTATTGGTAGCAGGCAAACCCTTTTCTGAGCCAGAAGACGTTGCTTTCTCGATGCATCTGCGCAGCTTTGTCTACTTATCTTCGGTCCTGTCAAGGTCGACGATTGAAGATAATATAATGTCAATCTCATTCGTCGTCTAGTTGCATGCGCTTCACATGTTGGTTTTGACACCTTCGTCGCCAAGGATAGAAGAATTGTAGATAATTGGTCAGAGACCACAAGATTCAGCCTGCTAGACAGGTGGTTTCTCCACTGCTCAATAAAGTTTGCAATATATATACGAAGAAAGCTATGCATTATTAGGAGTCTGAGGAGTAGTAGAACAAGAGAATGGTTTCGAGTGGCATAGGGGAAAGAGGCACAAGGAGCGGTACAACTGCTCGAATTTGGCATAGCGTGGGGATATTAGCATTTGACAGAGTACAGCTTTTGACTTTCAGGCAACCAAAGCAGCATTAATCTTACTTGACACCCCAAACACCTCTCAGCGATCTATACCTTTCCTGCCTGCTCGAGTTCGCTCCCAATACTGGTTGAATCGAAGCTGCCCGATACCGCATAGAATCTTTGCCAAAGAAAGTTGCGTCTTTTCTTTGTCTCCTTGCACCACAGGCATATCCAACATGGCCAATGACGAGTACGATGTAGGTCCACACTCTCTACCTGCTCCTTGAGCTGTGCTAATCAACCCTGGTGAAGTTCCTCTTTAAAGGTACCCTACCCTTCGTGTTACGCCCACCAAAGATAGCCTGGCACATGCTATATAAAACATTATGCTATCCACCATCCTCCAAGCCAGAGCTCTGACACTTCTTTCAATCAGTGGTTCTCATTGGAGACTCTGGTGTCGGAAAATCGAACCTCCTCTCCCGATTCACCCGCAATGAGTTCAACCTCGACAGTAAATCCACCATTGGTGTCGAATTCGCAACTCGATCCATTCAAGTCGACGCCAAGACCATCAAAGCTCAGATCTGGGATACAGCTGGGCAGGAGCGCTATCGTGCCATAACGTCAGCATATTACCGAGGAGCTGTTGGAGCACTGTTAGTGTACGACATCAGCAAGCATCAAACCTACGAAAATGTACAGCGGTGGTTGAAAGAGCTAAGAGATCATGCGGATGCGAATATCGTCATTATGCTGGTCGGTAATAAAAGTGATCTAAGACATTTGAGGGCGGTTCCTACGGAAGAGGCGAAACAATTCGCCAGTGAGTGCCTATACCGTCTTCATATCGAGACCATTAGCTAACGGTCAGAAGGCGACAACAATCTGTCATTCATTGAGACATCGGCACTAGATGCAAGCAACGTTGAGCTTGCTTTTCAGAATATCCTCACTGGTACATCTCGCATGCCGGATCGACTTGACGGCAGCTTGCTAAGAGTCTACAGAAATCTACCGCATTGTCTCGAGCAAAGCCCTCGATAACGGAGACTCGGCCCAGAACCCAATAGGCGAGCGTAAAATACTTGAGATCAGCAAGACGCCAGATCCAGAGACAAAGTCTGGGAAGTGTTGTTAGGATATCTGTAGGTTTGGGGTATGAAGACGTTGGGTGTCCCGAGATTTGCCGGGCATGAATGCTTTAGTCAGTCTCGAGCAATTGCGATTTTGCCTTCGAGCTCACGGACGGCAGTCTCAGGTAATTGGCCCGTAATCTTCTCGGTGCGTGAGCAATGCCGACCATGATCAAGATCAAATCGGCGTTCACTAGGTTGATATTCCTTGTCTATCTCTAATACCGAGCATGCTTCAAGGCGTGGAAGCGCGGGTCCAACTTTAGAATCACCTATTCTTGACCCCCAAATGCCTTGAGTTTATCATGTGCAATAATCACCATTCCGTACCACACAAGTATGGCTTGTCCCAAGAGGACCGCAATCTCATTATGCATGTATGCCGGATCTATTCGACTGTTGCAAAAGCCACAACCGAATTCTTATCCTCAACGCCACGGACTCTTCCTTCTACAGCAGCTTCAGCATCTTCTACGTCGGCTCCTCATTCTTGCCGTGCTCCAAAGTTTCTCCTTTTCTCATCGCGTACCTCATCTGCAACACAGCTCCAAGCTAATTCCGATGCTTTCTTCTTCCACGGTCTTCCTAGCAACCAATCGGTAACAGTGACCACCATACTTGTCTTCTCGAGATCTCCGTTGTCTTCTGCATGTTCGATTATGTGTGTGATGATCCTTCCTTCTTCATCAAACTCAAAAGCGAACTTTCCCTCAAATTCCTCGTCGTCCCTGGCATCACCCCCCAGGAACTCGGTGATCTTGTCCACCTGTTCATGAGCCCCAGTGCCACGGTACAGCGCGCCCATGCCTTTTCCATGCGTTTTACCACATGTTCTCCAGCGCACAACAAGGCGCTCGCTGTTGACGGGGGTGTGAGCCGTATGCTTGTAGCTGGGTCCGTTTTTCACTAGACGCTCGCTAAGAATTATGAGCTTAACATTACCAACGATGGGGACGCGGCCCCAGGCCATGGGGGCCGTCCATAAGGCCGCATGGTAGGCGACGCGACCGGAGACTGTAGGGAGATGGGGGTGAGATGAGGGGAAAAGGTGGAGAGTAATATGGGGTGAGAGAATCCCTGGCGGAAGGGGGGAGGCCAAGAGAGTAGGGAGGCGAGATTGTAGCATGCGGAGGGCTATCGCGAGAAAGAATGAGGTCATTTCATGGACTCCTTCCAACGAGATACTTGAAGAGACGTACTCTTGCCCAGCTTCAAGGTCCGCTCGTCAGGTGGGACATGATCAGATTCGGCACGAAGTCGTTCGGGCGTGTGACGGAATGGGCTTGAGCTCAAGAAGGTGATTTCAGGAAAAGCATCCCGGCTAGATACATGTGCGAGGGAACGACATGGCGAGCAGAAGATGGTACGGCAGCCAAAATATTTCGGGCGATGGCCCGGCTTCTGAACATGTACTCTGGCGCGGACGAGTGTGAAGAAGATTGTCCGCATGAGGATATTGATCACAGTACTGGGAAGTCAGGAAGAGACATGAGGTTGGCAAAGGTAGAGAGGTTCGATTATTGCCACTGACAAGGTGACAATTCGCACGAGAGTAAAAAGTACCTACTCCACTAAAGTCTAAGGAAATTTAATAAATACGTGCTATTCATTGACTTTAGATGACGTACTTGAAGTATGTAAGTTTACGGTAACTTTAAGTAAGTTTGGCGTATTCTACATCTCGGCCTCCACGATTTCTATGCTTTTTGATCTAAGGAGGATTCTGCTCTATTGAGTGCTATTCTCTGTATCGCCTTCCACGCTGAGCTGACCAGGTACCCGTAGTATATTCTATTCGTTTCCAAGACCAATGCAAAAGCCGTATCTAGAGTACTATCCACTCCCTTGTCCACAGCGCTAGCGGTGATAGAGGACCGTCTTGGATCAATGCGTTGTAGCTGTGCATAGCATAAAGTACTCTAGAGGCGACTACTTTATGCTGTATGCTTTAGTTTGAGTGCTTGAGAGGTTAAATTTAGTAGAAAGGTGGGCATCACCATGGTCAACGAACTATCATCGTAAATCCCAATGCAGTCACTCAGTCGCCCGCGGGAATCGTGGGCTATGGGCTATTCTCAACGTTCGACAAGAATATGATGCCATCCCGTCCATCTAAAGCAAGTTAGAATACCAATTTTATTCAAACAAACAACCCAAGCATAAGCCAACAATAGAATACAAGGTTCCAAGCGCTTCCAGCCACGTCCCACGGCATACAATTGTTGACTTTCTTCTCCGTGCTTTCTACCTCTGCAGCGTCACATGTGACAAGGCCCCTCCCTCTACGCAATTCTCTCCATGTTAATTAGGCCACCAGCACCATCAGCACCCTTTTAGTCAGTGATCCTCCATTTCTCAAACCATTTGAGATGTTTCCACTTTTTATTGTCACCCTCCATACCAAATACAATTGCCCTAAACAAAACGAAGAGGCCTATAACAAGGACGTATAGCACCCCATAAATTGCCCACTCCATTCTTTTGTCCTTTCGCGCCAACGGCTTGGTCATCCAATCCATGATGAATCCCATGGTCAGGATAGCAAAGTACAGTGCGGGGTAGTAATGGTGAACATAAGTGACACGTGCCATAGCCACAAAAGGTAGATAATGGAGGAACCAGCCTACGACAGGGTAAAGTCCGGCATAATGAATTTGATCAATTTCTGAAGCTTTGAGTTCGTCGTATCCACGTTGCCAGCGGACAAGATACCATGCCATCATAGCGCCAAAAACGGCTAGGGAGAGAGTGCTGCCCCAGTAGACGATGGGATTGCCGAGTAGAAAATACTTGACGATGTTGTTGTCCCAGCCGCACATGCGAAGGCCGACGTTCAAAACAGGCCACTGCCAGAATTGAGAGGCGAGGTCATCTTGCTTATCAGGATCAGGCACCAAGGCGTTATTAGACGTCATCATGGCCACATTAAGATGCATAAAGTCGCGCAAGAAGGGAGACTTGTAAGATCCAGGATCACCAGCCGGTACTGCGCGGACTTATCAGTATTTCAGGCTTATTAATACAAGACAAGACTCACGTCTCTCATTCCAATGAGACTCGACGTTCCAGTGGGTGTAAACATCTCGAGGCTTATTCTCTTTCACGCAAGTGACTTCAATCTGCTTGAATCCCCACTGAGGTAGATTGACATTTCCAGCGCGCAGATAGCAACCTAGAGTTGTGTGTTTTAGCCTGAAAGACGTCGTCAACGTCCTGATCTTAGACCAGTCTCTCGACGCTGCGTCATCTACGACCTCAACAGTCCAATGGTCTTTGTCGTCACCAATGGTAGTGTTGCCGTATGAGGAGACCTCGTTGTCACCCTTTGTCACAGGAGCGGAAACAGCGTGCGAGTGAAGATTGCGACCCGTCTGAGAGTGGATCATACGAAGAACATGGCCGTTTCCAACGTAGGCGATAGATTGCTCGGGGTCATACAATGGCATACTTCGGTTTGGATAGAAAAACCAGTCGTTGTTGGCATCTTTGTGATGGTAGCAAGTCACCTGCTGCTGTTGAGATCCCTCGGGGTATGTTTGAACATGCGAATGCAGCAGACCGCCGCCATAGCCCATGTTCTTTAGTGTGGCTCTTGAGCCATAAGCAACCTCCAAGGGGCTGTCTTTTCCGACGTCCGTGCCCTTCAGATTAGCCTGGAACAGCGAGCTCATTTGCGCATCTCCCGGGCCGCTGTTCTCTAAGACCAGGAAGTGAATCCAGAAGGAGAACATGTATACGAGTAGAGGGAGAACAATGAGGCCGACGACCCTGGCCAAGAGGTGCTGGCCTAACTCAATCTGTAATTTGTTAGCGTTCTTCCTGCCCTACTCCAAGAGCACACTCTTTTACTTTTGGCATTTTGATATCTCCGAACTTGTTCCACAGGTCTTCAATTGTGTATAATCCGACAAGGGCTGTACCGAACATTCCCACCCACTTGACGCTGCACACACATCCGATGCTTATCCCACACAAGAATAACCAGGTAAACCATTCAACAGAAAAGCTTTGATCCCTCAATCTATGGAACCTTGCCCAGCAAAGTACCGTAGTAAAGGTAAAACAGAGAAGCATGGAATCCAGCAGGATAAATCTAGAGATTGTGGCATATGAGTTTTCAAAAAGCACTGCCATCGACACCAACCATACGGTCGATCGTCTAAAATTCATCTCTTTCGCTGTGAAATATGCTAAGGGTACGCATACAGCACCGAATGCTGAATTGAAGAGACGCATGAACGTATAGTTGAGCTCTTCTGGGTATTTCTCGCCGGATTTGAACTCGAACGAGCCATTGTAGCCCGCCAAAAGGCCCGAAAGGCCAACTAACATTTTGCCCAAAGGAGGATGCACATCGAAATAGAACTCTCGTTTCAAATAGTGAGAGCCGAATTTGCCGAAGCTGCTCGAAGACGAACCATTAGTATCGAGCTTTGAAGAATTCCTTGTCCCTGAATTGTGGTCTAGACTTACTGAGCTTCATCCCAGGTCACGATATCCGACAGACCGATTTTGTACATCCTCGTGAAAAGAGCTAGGAAAGTGAAGATCAGAGGTGCAATGATGAGCTCATATTCGTCGAGCGTAGATAGAATTGAGAGCGACTGCGATTTTGGCTGAAGCAAACATTGTCAGCGCAACAAACCCGGTATCAGCCAGCTAACCGTCGCACCTTCATGGACTTTTTGTCATCTATCTCTTCACTGGAGCCTGTAAGGGACCCATTTTGTTCCCTAGGGACGTTTCTTCTTCTTAGATCTGCACCATCTGGTGCTGCCCCTGACGTGTGGACATCCTTATGGCTCGTCATTTTGCAAGAAGCGCTGTTGTCTTCAGATCTGAAATAGTGGCCAGTGTGACGAACGGATTTTGTCTGGTAGAAGGCCTGAAGCAAGGGGAAACAGGGCAGCTGAAACTGGAAAAGAGCGTGAGAAGGATTCAATGTTGAGGAGTCTATGTTATCATGGCGTTGGAGCACAGCAACGTCATAGGAGATACAACTCTCCTCTAATTCCTTAAATTCGTTAAAGGAGCGAAGAGAATTTGAAGTCAAGAGTTGTAACGTGTTGTTCTAAGAAATGAAAATGCCAATTACGAGGTCCACGCCGTAAAGTTGTTAGGTTTCAAGGGCTTACACTGACCGGCTAAGCTGCCTTAGGTTAGACGCCACTTATTTACTTCTAGCGTCGATATAGGTACACCAGAGTCTCGATTCCCAGGAGTCGTGTACGTTTGAACGTCATCATTCATACCTTTTGATCTAATCTACTCCATCTTTCACAGTAATACTCCCACAGAAGCCAGACCTTAAACAATTCATGGCAACTGCTCAGATAGCAAATTGTAGATACAAAGTCCTGCTCCGGAATAGGACAAGCTGTCAGATGATTTTGCTGCTATAGTGTGAGGCTGTGAATCACGTTTCTACACCAAGCTCCATCGCATGAAGTACCATATCTCTTGGCCTTTGTTGTTGGGTCGAGCATGTTGAAGTAAGATATCATTAAGCTCGGTCATCATCTTGACCCAGGCGACCGTAACCGCCGCCACCTTTATCTTCACCTTTCGTCCTTTGCACCATTCTCGATATCCAACCTCCGAGACCCTCGCTCCGCGCGGGCGCGTCAGGCGGAAGTTGGGCTTTGCTATTTTCGACTGAACCGGAAGGCGGATTGATGTCAAGTCCCGGAATGGCGTTGTCTGCTGTGAAGTTACCGGGGCCCCCGCGTCTAATGTCAAGCGAGGGCACAGGAGATCGGTTGCCACTCATCAATGATTCAACCTCGGCATGTTGGGCAGGAGTTGGCATCGCCGTGGTAGCGTCGCCAAAGAGCTGATCCATGTCTTCCAGTCGTATGTTGGCAGTTTCAGGGTAGAGAAAGAATACTACGGAATGTCAGCAGAAATGTAGCTGGGAGTGAAGGGCTCTAAGGACGGTGACACCGTACCAAGAATGAAGCTGACGGCACAGAAAAACGCATGCACGAGATACAATCGCCATTTAATCCATTCTTGTAAGATTGGCGTCAGTTCCCCTACAATCCAGTTGCACGCCCAGTTAGCTGCAGTACTCAAACTTGCTCCCTTAGCTCTTATGCTCAGCGGTAGAATTTCTGGTGGGTAGAGCCACGGTATGGGCCCCCAGGAAGCACCAAACGCGGCGTTGTAGATCATGACGAAGATGACGGTTAATACGGGGGTGTAGTGTATGTCAATGAAGATGAAGTATGATATGGCGGAAAGCGAAATGATCATAGCAATGGCTCCAGAAAGAAGTATCAAGCGCCGACCCCATCTATCCACAAGGTACCATGGAGGAACAGTTGACAGTAAGTAGGTAATACCGTTTATTCCAGTCATGAGGATGGCATCACGGCCGACCCATCCGGCCGATTCGAATACAAGAGGCGCATAGTAGGAAATGACGTTGATGCCGTTCAGCTGTGCCAAGGCCTGCGCAGACATGGCGATGAAGAGACGCTTGTAGTACTTCCTGAACATCTCGTAATACGATCTTTCCCCTTCCTGGCGTTGGAGAAGAACGTTCATCTTGATTTCACGGTATTCCTGGCGTGCTTTGTCGTTGTGAATGTCTCCGCCACCGTAAAGATTGGCAATGACTACGATCCCTTCTTCATCGTGATCATTATCCAACAGCCACCTGTACAGGCGTGGTCAATTCCATGCCACAACATGCAGTCAAGAGCAACTAACCTTGGCGACTCGCAGATGATCAGACTGCCTAGACCAAGGAGGAGACCCATAAAGCACTGAAGTAGTAGCGGAACCCGCCATGCATAATCACTCGGTATAAAGCTACAGAAATAGTCCACCCATACGCTAGCAGCATACCCGCTTATGTTGCCCGTGAACTCAATGCACGCCAGCTTCCCTCTGTTGTGTGGGGGGGATATTTCGGATTGATAGACAGGAACGATTGTTGACAATGCCCCCACCCCCAGACCAGCGATGATTCTCCCAAGGATCATCATGGGCATGCCGTTTGCAAATGTCTGGAAAGCTCCACCCACAAAGAAGATCATTGAGCCAAACAGTATAGTCTTCCGACGACCGATCATATCTCCTATTCTCCCTACGCAGAGAGATGCAATGAACGCGCCGATCTCAAGAATGGCTACCATAGTCCCAATTTCGGCTCTTGTAGGCTGATTGAAGTAATCTTTAAAGTACGAGCCACTGCATGCGTTGACATCAATCAGCCAAGCGCTACAATGAAAAGGATTCGTAATCCTACGTTATTATACCAGACATCACGCCTTGATCATATCCAAACAAAAAAACCCCTACCGATACGAAAACGCTTGTGAAATACCTGCAGCACGTCAACGTCAGCCATGAGTCATGAATCAATGCATGCAACGTACAGCAATGGCTTTCCCGTCAAGCCATGTATCTGGCTTCTCTGCCGGTCCCCTGTCATGACGATGGCGAGAGTCTTTTCTATGCGTCCGATCTGTCTCGCCGGAGGGTTCGGTATCTCAATAGCCTCTTTACTGAGTCCAGAATTGGTAGTCTTGTCCTCTAGATGGGTCTGCTGGGCGTAACGAACGTGTCTCGGCCAGCGACGTGATGGAGTTGCCCTGGATCCGCTGAAGGTCTGGCCGTCTACCGGATTCTGTAGACGTATGTGTAAGGGATCCTCTTCGTTGGCGAGCTGTTCCGCAAGATCACCAGTGTCACTCCAGAGTGAGAAGTCGGAGCCCGCAGAGTCGGAGGAGTGCCGGTTGCCCTTCTTCTCGTTGAGCAATATGGCTGAATCCTCCTCTCTTGCCCGGGAGGGATTTACTAGGGTACGAAGAGGAATCGTAGCAGAGTCGTAAGGCTTTGAGGAAGGAATTGTGACGGTTGTTGAGGGCAGTAGCCCATTTATGGCCTGGAAACAATATGATCCTTGGAGCAATAAAAAAGGACGAGACGCGGGGGGGGGAGCTTCCTGGAATGTCCGGGCAAGCCGGGGTTGTGGGTCGCGGTCTCTTTCTACGCAAATAAGATCACGATAGGCGTAGGTCACACAGGATCGGACAAGGTGCAGGTTCTGGTGATTTCTTGCCTTTTGGTACTTGTCTTCTGTTTAATGTTTAAAAGAGAAGTTGCTTCGTCACGAGACGGGTACAAGTGGTGTATTGGTCAGTTGCTATCGTTTGGGCGATCCAAGGTAGGTGGTTCCGGTTGCCGTCTTAGTAAGAAGAAGGGATGCTTTTAAACCTCAGCCAATGCTAAAAAAATTACCATTAGCGTGTAATACGGGTGGC
>BLJB01000170.1:0-101182 GCA_013423325.1 Usnea hakonensis | reverse complement strand
CCACCAACGCTCGGATACCAATAACGTTAAACATGCGTATATGCGATACGCGTCCCGTATATTAGAACCCCTACGCCATAGCCCTAGAAGCCCTATATAGGCATATACCTGCTAGGACCTTTATCTATAAAAAGGTTGCTTACTAGTTACGTATTAGGTTGCTTATCTATATAGACCCTACTACCCTCTATTCTATTTCTCTCCTCGTCTTTCGTCNNCTCCTCGTCTTTCGTCTTATATATCTAGCCTAGTCCCTAGTATACAATAATCTATCGATCTATATCTAGTCCTTAACATTACGAAAGACTAATATATACCGCAACGCTTCTATCGCGCTACCCCCCCCCCCCTTATCCAAGTCCCGCCCCGCTACCGGAATTAATAGATTCCTCCGTAGAGAGCGCGTCTATAGCTTAAACCCCTATTACCCCCATTTCCTTCGCTTAGTCTATTACTAATAACCCCGAAGGTACTCTAAATACCTTTTAATAAATTTAGAATTAGAATACTACTATAGTAGCCCAAATAGCCTTCTTAACGGCGTAGGTTACTACTATAACTACCCCTTCTTCGTCCGTACCCTCTACGACTAATAAATTACTACCGCCTAGTACTTCTACTCTACTACCTCCGTCCTTTAACCCAGCTCTCTTAGCCAGTATCGTAATATAAGCCGTAGCCCGGGTTATATAGAATTAACCTCCTACGCCTACTCCTACTCCTATATCTACTCCCGCCTCTCCCCCTCGCCTATCCGAGAAACTCCCTAATATCGATAAGTACGAAGGGGAACGAGACAAGCTAGACGCGTAGGAGCAGGCTCTCCTATAGAAAATATATACCAACTACGACCGTTACTCTACTAACGTCCTTAAGATTACCTATATCGAGTCCCGTCTTACCATTGGGAAAAGAGCCTATACTCTTATAAGCCCCTACCGAGTTAACGGTATCTATAGTATCCCCGTTTTTAGCCTATATCTCCGAAGCCTCCGCGACGCCTACGGAAATCCCTTTGAAGCCGAAGACGCCTATATATATCTTCGTAATACCCTTAGATAGGATAAGATGACTTTTCCTGAATACCTCCTACTCTTCGTAGCCAAGAAAGAACGCGCCAATATGGATAACGGCGCCCTTATCGAATACCTTCGCCTAGGAGTTAACTTCTCTACCTAATAAGCCGCTATTACCTGGCGTAGTCCCGAGGGTAAAGAACCTACTACCTATAATAAATACGTAGCCTATTTTACTACCGTAGATAATAAAATATAGTATCTAAAGTATCTCCATCCTCGAGCCACTACCCCTATCTCTATATCTAAGCCGAAACCCTCTACCCCGGCCTCCGTTCTAAGCGCCAAAACGGCCTCCTCCTCCGCCCCTATCCCTATCGTCGCCACTATTCCGCTATCTACTGGCGAACCTATAGATCTAGATATAGCTATAGCCGCCGTAAAAGGCAAAAGCCTCGATATCCCCGGAGTCCAAGATATCTATAATAAGTAGTAGTTATACTACTATTATAAGGAGAGTTATAAAGGGAAAACCACTAAGGACTATCCTAATAAGAAGTCCTCCAACCTCCGTATTATTAACCTCGATAATACTGCTAGTATTAATAGTGGTATTCCTATTCCTCCGGGAAAAGTCTAGTCCTTAAGCGAAGTCGCGCTCGAGGACCTATATACCTCTCTTCTTATCTTATAGCCACGTCTTTTTCTACTCCTTTATAGTCGTACTAAAAGTTTTCTATTTAAACCGCCTTAGAGCTCTTTAAGACTAATCCCTCGTTTAAGGACAGTTATATAGTAGTCTCCTATATATTATATTAAGCTTAATTTAGGATTCCTACTTTTACCTTAATCGACTCGGGGGCCTCGGCCTATACTTTTATTAATAAGAATTTCGCGCAATATTATAACCTTCCCCTACACCCCCTAACATACCCTCGTCACCTCCGTGGCTTTAATAGCCAGACCGCCCGAACCGGAGATATCACGTATATAGCCTGTACCACTATAGTCCTAGATAATTACGTAGAACGGTTATTCCTGTACGTTACCGGTCTTAACTAATACCCCGTTATTATAGGTCTTCCTTAGCTCCGACGTTATAGAATTCACGCTAGTTTCGAGTCTAATACTCTAACTATATCCTCGTCCTTCTATTTATCCCATTATTACCCTACCCTAGTTAAGATTTAAGGAGTATCTCGAGAAGAAGAGAACTTCTTATCCCCGAAAGAATCTTAGAAAGTCTAGGAGCTCGAAGATTAAGAAAACCTCGAAGACCCTTTTAGTCTAGATATTAGTATCTCATCCGCCCCTCAGGAAACCCCTAGCCCAGTCGTTTAGAAGGAACACCCTCGTATATTACTCGTTCGGGAAGAACCCGCAATTCCTAGCCCTATTATTCAAAAGGAACTCACAGAACCCAGTCCAGTCGTTCAGAAGGAACACCCTCGTATATTACCCGTTCGGGAAGAACCCGCAATTCCTAGCCCTATTATTCAAAAGAAACTTATAGAACACCTTAGTCCTCGCCTAAGTTCTTCTCCCGCTATCAAAGAAGAAGATACCCCTAGCCGAATTATCTAAATAATCTAGAAAGGATATTACCCTAAGCTCAAATATTAATACCCCTCATCTCGACGTTCGTCCTCTAAGAGGCGAGCTCGTTAGGCTTAGCGCCCTCCTATTTACCTCGATATTATTAAGCTAGGAGCGCGCGGCTTTAACTATACTATACGTCTTAAAGACTCCGAACTCTTTAGCCTTACCTTAACCTAGATAGATTCCTTCCTCGGTTACTCTTCGCTAAAACAAATACCCATTTCGAATTCGCCTCCTAGTCTCCGCTATATTCCCGAGAACCCGTACCTATATATAGGGACCTAGTCTCGTAGCTATAATCAAGATTACCGCCTTACTCTATATTAAATAGGAAAAGAACTTCATTTGGCCGCCACCGATTCCCTAGAAAACCTTAAAGCATATCGATAAAGTAAAAACGTCGATCCCGCCATCCTTCTACCCGCTCGATATTATAAGTACCTACACGTCTTCTCAAAATAAGAGGCCGATATCCTACCCTAATATAGACCCCACGATCATACTATCCACCTTAAGGAAGGTATCTAACCCCCTAGTTCTACCCTATATAGTATAAGCTATAATAAGACTCTCGAACTCCGCCGCTACCTAGACGAGAACCTAAGTAAAGGGTTCATCCGAGCTAATCGCTCCGAGGCCGCGGCTCCCGTTCTCTTTATCAAAAAGCCTAGTAGGGGTCTATATTTTTACGTAGACTATAGAGGCCTTAATACCATTACCGTCAAGAATCGATACTCTCTACCCTTAATCTCCGAGACCCTAAACCGCCTTAGCCGAGCTAAGATCTTTACTAAGCTCGATATTATTACCGCTTTCAATAGGATCCGTATCTAGGAGGGAGATAAGTCCCTTACCGCGTTCCGCACTCGCTTCGGACTATTCGAGTACCTAATTATACCATTTAGGCTATATAACGGGCCCGCCACGTTCTAGAACTATATTAATAATACTCTCCGCGAATACCTTAATAACTTCTATACCGCGTACCTCAATAATATTCTAATCTATAGCGATAATGAGATCGAGTATAAGATTTATATTAACCGCGTCCTACGTAAATTAGCCTAAGCCGGTCTATAAGTAGATATTACGAAATATGCCTTCTATATTACCTAAGTCCCCTACCTCGGCCTAATTATTACTACCGAGGGAGTTAAGATAGACCCTACTAAAGTCGATACTATTATTAATTAGCCTAGCCTCGTTAACGTTAAAGATATTTAAAGCTTCCTAGGATTTATAAACTTCTATAGAAGGTTTATCTATAGCTACAGCAAGCTTACTACCCCCTTAACCAATCTTACGCGAAAAGACATCAAGTTCGTCTAGACCGCCGAATACTAAATAGCCTTTAAAGTTCTCAAAAAGGCGTTTACCTCCGATATAGTCCTACGTTATTATAACCTAGACCTTAAGATCGTAGTAGAAACCGATACTTCTAATTATATTTCTAGAGGAATCTTGTCCTAGTACGGCAATAATAGTGAACTATACCCTATCGCCTATTTCTCCAAGAAATATAGCCCTATAGAATACAATTACGAGATCTATAATAAGGAACTTATAGCTATCGTTCGAGCCTTTAAAGAATAGCGTCCTAAGCTCGAGGGCTCTCTATCCCTAATTAAAGTTATTACCGATTATAAGAACCTTAAATACTTTATATTAATTAAGATACTTAGTCGCCGCTAAGTACGTTAGAGCGAGTTCTTATCTCGCTTTAACTACTAGATAACTTACCAACCTGGTAAAGCCGGTAGTAAACCTAACGTATTAACGCGTCGCTCAGAAGACCTCCCTAAGGAGGGGGATACTTAGGACCCTAGATATCTATATTAGTATCAGACCATACTAAAAAACCATATTTTAGACCCCAGAGTTCTCGACCTTTAATATAGAACGGTCAGCCTAGACCCTATCTAGTTACACCTATCTCCGCTCCAGCCTTCGCCTCCAGTAACCCTAGCCCCTATAGACCTAGATACCAAAGAACCTGACGTCGAAATAGACAATTCGGAACCTTAGTTAGACTAAGACACCCCTATACCTAATAACGACCTAGCCGATATACCTACCTAGACGTTATAGGACCGAGCTCAAGCCAAAGATATATTTAGACCACAGATCCTAGAAGCCCTTCGTAATAGTGATCGTTACTATATCAAAATCCCCCTTATCGAATACGAGGAACGTAATAACGCTCTATACTTCCGCGGTAGGAAGTATATATCTAACTCTAATAGCCTTTACCTACGAATTATCCAACTCGCTTATAATAGTATAGCTAGTAGATATCTAGGACGAGCGAAATTATACGAACTCATTAGTCGAGCCTATTAGTAGCCTAACGTTTATAAATACGTTTAACGCTTTATCCGTAATTACTATATATACACTCGAGCTAAGCCCTCGCATTAAAGAGTTTAAGGCTAGTTAAGACCCTTACTAATACTATAACGCCGTTAGCGTAACGTCTCTATAGACTACGTAGGTCCCCTACCTCTAAGTACCTATATAGGAATTACCTATCAATATATTCTTATCTTCGTTAATTATCTCACTAAGATAAGATATATAGTCCCTACTATTACTATAGAGCCTAAAGAGACCGCTTAAGCTCTCTACGCTTACGTTTAGAAATACTACGGTATACCCGAGTTCTTTACGTCTAATCGCGGTACCCAGTTTACCTCCGACGTCTTTAAGTACCTATATAGGATACTTAGAATCAATACTAAACTTTCTACCGCCTACTACCCCGAGACCGATAGCTAAACAGAACGCTTTAATACTATTATAGAATACTACCTCCAAGCCTTCTATAATTATATATAGGACGACTAGGCTAAGTAGATACCTAGTATAGAGTTTTCTATAAATAATACCCTATCCGTAACCACCTTAGCCTCGCCGTTCCTCGCCAACTCTAGTCAGAACCCTTATCTCGGCTTTAAACCCCCGGAGCCCTTACCTACCGATCTTACCGCCCAGTCTCGTACTAAGCTTCTAGATATTAAGAACTTTACTAAGAAGATAGAAGAACTTACCGAGCACCTCTATAATAAAATACTAATCGCTCAGGCTATTTATAAGGTTAACGTTAATACTTACCGTCGCCCTAGCCCTCGCTACTCCGTCGATAACCAAGTCTAGCTTAATACTAAGAACCTTAACACCGCCTATCCTTCTATTAAATTAGATGACCGCTATATAGGCCCCTTTCGAGTTAAGCGCGTATTTCGTAACCCTCTTATTATAGAGCTAGAGCTCTCCGAGTCTATATAGGTATATCCTATCTTCCATATTAACCTCCTAAGCTATATAGCTACCGACCCCTTACCCGGCTAAATTCAGGCCCCTCGTAAACCCGTAGTTACCAAGAATAGCGAACATTCTTAGTATATAAACAATATCCTAAACTCTAAGCTTAATCACCAGTATACCCCCGCTCTTCTTAAATATTACGTGGACTAGGAAGGTTATAACCCTATATAGGAACCCTTTAACCTCCTCGAGAATAGCTAAAACGTAATAGTCGACTTCTACGCTACTAATCCCGCCTATCCTAGACCCTATATCACCCCTTATACTATACCTCGATACTAATATAATAACCTATAGTATTTAGTTATTTCACCTCGCCTCGCCTCCTCCCTTATCCCGTCTCCGCCCTTCGTACCTCTACTCGTAGGAGCTCCGCCTTCGAGAGGGGGAGCTACTATTATAGTACTAGACCTAACTCCCTCTAGTAGGAACCGACCTCGTTACTCTACTAACGCTCGGATACCAATAACGTTAAATATGCGTATATACGATACGCGTCCCATATATTGGAACCCCTACGCTATGACCCTAGAAGCCCTACACAGGCATATACCTACTAGGACCTTTATCTATAAAAAGGTTACTTGCTAGTTACGTATTAGGTTACTCATCTATATAGACCCTACTACCCTCTATTCTATTTCTCTCCTCGTCTTTCATCTTGTATATCTAGCCTAGTCCCTAGTATACAATAATCCATCGATCTATGTCTAGTCCTTGACAGAAGGATACTATAGATCCGGCTATTAAAAAGATATAGAGGGATTTATATATTCTACTTAGCCTAGGGCGTTAACTAGCTAAAAATATAAATATATTTATATAGTAATATAAGTATAGATATATATAATAAATAAGTATTTATAAGTCTCCTCGTAAATAAGATATATAGTAATACCCCGCCTAGCGAAGGGATATAATAAAGCCTTTAATTAAGGTAGATAAGACTAATTTAGATTTTCTATATAGCAATATTACTTAGGATAATATAACTTAAGAACTAGATCTTATAGGTAGTAAGGATCTAGACGATTTCTAGGCCTTTCTATATAATAAATAAGGCTCTTTCTAGTACTATAAAAGCTATATCTACTTATTTTATATATATATTAGTATTTAGGTAGATACTAGGAGGCTATAAGTACTCGGTACGCTTACCCTCTACTCTTACTTCTTATCTTCTACCCTTACCTTTTATCTCGCCCCGGTAGTATAGGCCTTTTATAGGTAGGGTAGTAAAAGTAGGTAATAGTCCCTAGGGGTACTTCTAGTATAATTTAGCCCTCTAAATACTATAATTCCTATTAGTAGAGCCTTATAGTACCTCTAAAAAAATTCTTATATCGTATCTAGGGTAAAGCTATATTAATTTTTTTTTAGCCTCTATTAATATTAACTCCGGCCTTTTTAAATAGTTTTACTAGATTATTAATTACTCTATAGTTCTAAATAATTATAGTAGTATATAGGAAGCTTTCGAATCCCTCTTTATCCTAATCGTAATATATCTTATATATTTAGAAGTTTCGGTATATCTATACCTTTAGGATTAAAAAAGAGGTCTTAATAGGATTTAGATTAGGCGAATATAGTAGTAAAAAGGCTAGTTTAATATCTACTTCTAAATATATATCTTCTAGCTCTTAAGACTTATAAGTCTTATAATTATTATATATTAATACCGAGCGAGGGTCTAGTATAGGCGAATAGAGTAGTAAGACCTAATACTATATAAAATTATTAAAGATCTCAATAGTAATAGAGCCTTAGTATATAATATAAATAATATACCCTTCTAAAGAGATTACTAGTAAGATACTCTACCTCTTATATCTCTTTAGACTTCTAATTAGGGTAGATATAACGCTAATTAGGGTCTATCTAATATAATAATTACCTTCTAGACTTTAGTTAATATATTATAACTAATAAGGAGGAAACTCTTACTAATATATTTAGTAAAAGTACTTTTATCTAAATATATTAGCTAATTATCTTACTATCTAACTAGTTATTATATCTACTAGTCTTATAGATCTTAACTATATTAGGCTACTATCTATCTATACTTCTTTCGGCTAAAATCTAGGCGTTTAAACTTATATGATATAATAGACTCGTCGATAAGGAGGTTAAACTCGTTATATAAAAAAAAGTATATCTTATCTATATACGCTATAAGGCGTTTATTAAGATAGTTAAATATTACTATACTATATACGAGATCTAGAGTATAAGGGTATCCTCTATAACTAATAGGCTCTAAGGCTATCTCCCCCTACTCCTCCTAATATTTACGATACCGGTATACTAAGGACTTACTAATTTAATACTTTAGGGCGATCTTACTATCCGTTTACCCGTACTCCAAGTTATACTTAATAGCCGCTTTAATCTAGGGCGAATACGAGAGGCCTACTATAATAGCGATAATAAGATATATAGCAACCGTATAGTATATTATAAGAGGTAGAATAAGGCTTTCTATAATAATTATAAAAGATATAAAAGAGATAGTAATAATAAAAGAGATATATATAAAAGAGGTAGAGTTAAATACTATATTATAACTATAGAGAAGGCTACTAAGAGGTATAGTAATAGCGAGGGTATATACCTAGCTACTATACCAAATTACTATAGGGGCTACTAATAAGATTATATACCTCTTCTACGCTTTTCTCAGTAATCTCTATAGTAATAGCGAGGTTATTATATCCAGCTTATATTTGGTGGTTCCCGCACCAAATTTTGGTGGGGGAGCCATCATGGTTTCGCTAACGGCCAAAATTCGGTTGATTTGCAACAGGCAGTACTTTAGAGTGCGTCTTATCTTTTGAACATGGATGCGAATGAAAATGAATTTGTTCAAGCTCAAGATGCACCTCTCATCTCCTACAAATTCTACCCTCACAAACCTTCATGCTCATGTTCAAAATCAATGCAGATGATAATGATTGAGCCTTGTGGTCTGCCAACTTGGAACACGACCCAGCAGAACTTGCAAGGAGCGTTATGTCCAACGCTACAAACTCTACAGCCGCCCCCGTCGTCGTTCCTCCAAGCGGGAAGTGGTGAGTGGCTTTCCAGCACAGCAGCCAACGTATGAACAGAATAATCTCTGAGACATTGACTGATTTAATAGGGATGGCAATGACGGTCCTTGGGCGACCTTTGATATCCACGTTGGCAACCCTGCGCAGAACGCCAGAGTTCTCGTTTCTACAGCGTTAGGGCAAACCTGGGTGATTTCCGCCAACAAAACAGAAGGAGGATGTCTCAGTACGGATCCTTCAAGCTGTGCGCAAACTCGAGGCGGACTTGTCAACATAAACGCCTCGACTACATGGAAAGACCAAGGCATTTACGGCCTGGGGCTGGAGGCGAACATACAAGACTACCTTGACTTATACGATAGTGGCGACTTTGGCTTCGACACTTTAGGATTGGGGCCAGCAGGAGACACTAGCGATGATTTGTCTGGCCAGGTCATTGCTGCACTGGCCACTAAAGACTACGATGTCGGACTGCTCGGTGTCACTGACCATCCTACGAACTTCTCTGCCTTTGACGACCCGCATACAAGCTACTTGTCTTCCTTGAAGGCAACCGGCAAGATACCAAGTCTATCATTTGCTTATTCCGCTGGAGCGCAATATCGTATGTCTACACCCGCTTTCTTTGATTTCCATAATTGACTTTTGAAAGGTCCGAACAAGGGCAATGCGTCCCTAACCTTAGGAGGGTATGATGCCTCGAGGTTCACGCCAAACGATGTCCCTTTCACGATGGCAAGCGATATCTCGCGAGATCTAGTAGTAGGATTGCAGTCAATTGCGTTCAGTGACGCCACTACGACAAATGACGAACTGCTCTCAACTGGCCTTTTGACATTCATCGATTCCTCGATACCACACATCTGGCTGCCAATAGACGCCTGCCAGGCCTTTGAAGATTCGTTTGGCATTGAATGGAACAGCACGATCGAGAGATACCTCGTAAACGACACCCTCCACCGCCAATTGGTAAAGCAGAATGCCAGCGTCTCCTTTATTATTGGCAACACCGTTAGTGGCGGTTCGACGGTGAACATAACCTTTCCCTATGCTAGCTTCGACCTCAACATCAGTGCCCCATTCGTCGATACCAATCAATATTACTTCCCATTACGTCAAGCAGCCAATAATACTCAATATACACTCGGACGAACATTTCTTCAAGAAGCGTAAGTCAGGAATTGAATGCTTATTGGAAAAGCGCTTACCCTAATAGATACCTGATTGTCAACTACGAGCAGAACAATTTCTCCGTTTCCCAGAATAGCTGGGTACCAAAGGCCGCGTCCCAAATTATACCCATTGCCGCAGCTTCCAATGCTACCACTTCGAAGATCACCAAAGTTGCAGCACCTTCTCACAAGATTTCCACTGGCGCCATTGTTGGCATAATAGTCGCTGTTATCGCACTAATCATCGGCGCTGCAATTGCAATCTACTATATCCTCAAGCACCGTAGCAAGAGAAGGAATACAGATAAAGCCGGAATTGACGGGGAAGAATTGACGCCCTTCCACAAAGCGGAAATGGATGCCACGCCAGCTGGCAAGGCTCCCTTCGCCGAGTCACCTTATGATCACAAATTTGGGGAGGAGTTGGATGGTAGCAAGCCTGATTTAGGAATAGACATGAGGAAAGGGTCAGAGATGGAGGGCAGCAATCCGGACTTGGCTTTGGCAGCGAAACTCAAATCTGCCAGGGAGGGAGACACGGGCGTCATGCGAGCCGAAGCTCCAGGAAGTGGAGGCGTGTTGCGAGCCGAAGCCCCGGGAAGTGAGGGCGTTTTCAGGGCCGAGGCCGATGGAAGTAGAGGTGGTTGGGAGATGGATGGAAGCCAAGGAATGCTCAGGGCAGAAATGCCCGGGGTACCCACTTTCGCGCCGGTCGAAATGTACGCCGGTGATCATGGCCTTTACGAGCTGCCATCCCCACTCAGCGGCAGCGATCAGCCCTCTCCGATCAGCTCCCCCCACTCGCCCGAAAGACGACCCGGCCCCACGTCGCGGAACAGACGGCAAATGGACGTTCCGCGATTCCCTCGTTCTGGCAGCGACATCTCTTCACCGGACGAGGAAAGCGAGGGAAACACTCGGAGTCCACGCCGGGCAAGACCCTCACCCAGGAGTCTCACCCCGAGTCAAGTGTCGCCGCAGAGCCAGAGCAGGGAACGACAAGGCAGCGGTGGGGAGAGCGTAGGTGTAGGCAGCGCATCGAGGAGAACGACACCCACGAACCTGTCGCCCAGCGATGAAAGTGACTCGTGGCGTCGCGGCTACGACCGCAATCTGTCACCCCGAGCTCACCCATCCCGGGATCTAGCCTCGCCGACCGAAGGAGGCAGACGGCAAGGAAACAGGCGTCTAGGGAGCGGTACGTCGAGCGGTCCGCCAGGAGCTACGTCACCGACTGAGCGCGCACCAGATAGTGGACCGCCGAGACCTCCAGAGGGGTTCTTCTGATTTCTTTGTACGAGTACCTGACGATCCTACGATTTGTTCTTTGGGTATATTTTGATGGCCATGGCATTGTAGCATAGTGGTCAAGGAGGATGGATATACTCGATTTAAAAGCCATTTGGCACCAATAGGAGGCATTGGCGTGTAGCGGTGGGCGAATATATTTTTGTAAGATTACAATGTTAGGATATATATCTTTTTTTTTTTTGCTTCCAAAAGGGACCATTCCTCAACGGCGTTCGACGAATCGATTACTAACATTGAAGAATACGAATCAGTAGCAAATTCCCATCTTCTGGAAACCCGTTCTCCATGGCCCATTATATCCTGAACGAACCCTACATAGACGTCGTAGGTAAGAAAAGCCTATAATGAATGAGTGACGTTAGCGAAATCCCATTTCTCCCTACCTCAGGAGCACGATTCAATCAAATCACAAGCACAATCACGGAGAGAAAGTCATCAGTGCACAAAAAACCACACATTCATCGAAAACATGGAAGGATTTTGCGGCATGCTCATTTGATTTGCGTCACATCGCTTCTCAGTCCGGGGCGCCGGGCCTCGCAAACCCTTTTCCCATTTTCCCTTCCCCACTGAAGAGGGAGGAAGGAAAAGAAGGAAGATTTTCGCGCCAGCTACCCATCTATTTCGCATTGCAATGACGCTAGCTAACGCGCTGGAAAAAGAAACCCCTAGACACCCGACGACAGACTTGGATTGTTGGTAGGGAAAACAGAGGGGAAATGGGGGGAGCAGGTGGAACCAAACAGCGCAAACAGATGCGGTGGCCGCATGCCGCATGTTTGGCGAGCACCAGCAAGGGTATCATCATCGACAGCAACCCCCCTAAGTTATGGTGTAGCCTCCATCAACCCTCAGCTCAGCGCCGGTAACGTAGCCCGAAGCTTCGCTCAGAAGGAAAGTGACGGCCCCCATCAAATCCTCCGGCTGCCCCATCTTGCCCTGTGGAATCAGGGAGGTCCAATGCTTGAAAAGCTCTGGGTTGTCGTCGAGGATTTTGGCAGTCCTACAGTGGATTAGGTCTAAGCGATTCTAAATAAGAAGTAGAATGTAAGGTAGAGACTTACAATGCCGTTAGCATGTAACCTGGAGCAATCACGTTGACACGGATCCCAGCATGCGCCCATTCAACGGCCAAACTGGATGCCAAATGCCTAACAGCGGCTTTGGCTGCGTTGTAGGGCGCCTGCGGTTGAGGTACGTTCACAATGGCGCCTGACATGGAGCCAATCATGACCATGGAGCCCTTGACCTTGCGCTCCATGAGATGCCTGGCTACTTCGCAGGCGAAGAAGTAAGTGCCGTCCACATCGACACCCCAGAGCTTCTTCATGCGATCTGGTGGGTATGCAATGGCATCGAAGTTCTCGGTGAAGCCCGCAGATGTGACAAGGTGGTCAATCTTGCCGTGGTCTTTGACAATATCGGCAACGACCTCCTTGACCGAGACGTGGTCGGACACGTCACAATAGTGGGCCGTGACCTTGGGAATGCTGCTTGCGTCAATCGCTGAAGGTCTTGAAGTTTGTAGGCGTAGACATACCTCTCAGCTCCAGGGTTCTCCTCCTGGAAATGCTTCATAAGCTCTTGTGCCTGTCGCTCACCTTCCTCCTCTGCACACTGTCAGCAGCCGTCGATGCCAAAGTAGAAGCGCACTGACTGTTCAAATCGACAATGGCTACGTCGGCGCCGGAGATGACGCAAGCCTGGCTCATCACAAGCCCCAATCCTCGAGCCCCGCCAGTCACGACAGCGACACCACCCTCAAGGGTGAAGGAAGCCAATGTTCTCTTGAAATGAAGCCCACCGCGGCCCTGGATAGGTGCAGAGGGGGGGTGGTCTGACTCGTCTGGGTGTTCAATGCGGATGGTATTGTCGGTCCGACCGAAAGCACCCTCGTGGGCGGATTCATTCTCGAGAGCGCGTTCGGCGGCGCTAGGAGTGCGCTTATCCTCCTTGTAGAGCTTGGTACTGCATGTAATTGGGCGGATAGAATATATGGGTTTAGAGAGCGAGACGGATGTGACGCGCGAGGCGGTTGCTGAGAAGAGCTTGGGCGAGCGTGCGATGACGCGAGAAGTGAACATTGTGTGATGGAGGGGATGCTTGACGTTGCACCAAGTTCTGCAATAGCAGTATCTGATGTTTGTGGAGGAGAGCTGTGCTCTTATGAGAGAGTAGGGACTGGGGTAGCACAAAGGGATGAGAGAGGGTGAGAGCGGCAGCTGGCGGGGTTGATCAATCGGAGGAAGACAGCTCTTTTTTCGGGTGGAATGGACCAAGTAATAGGTGGTGAATAGGGACAATTGGTCTTATGTGTCAAATGGTGTAAGAAGGAATGAAGAGAAATGCCTTGTTGGTGATGTTTCCTTTTTCTTTTTCTTTTTTCCCTCTTTCAGTCGTGCCAGTAGCTAGATCAGGTGAATAGTACGAGGCTTGAGTTTTATAAATGGTGGAAGCATGAGAGTGGTCAATTAGTCCAATGCCAAGTCCTGCTTTCTGCTAAATTACCTTACCTGCTTCTTTACTTTACCTTAGAGTACTTTACCTTACGTAGCTGCTTACACCGGACACTAGGACTTTGGTTCTGACAGATCACAGATTTCGACGTCATTCATTTAGAGTAAGAGTAAACAATACCACTCGGTACGAGTACTCGTACGAGTACATGCATCCATGTAACTATCTCGAATTAGAAATCTAGCCACCCAAAATAAAAAAAGAAATTTCCCCATTCAATACTTTACTCATCGAGAGACGGTCAGCAATAAATTTTATCGATTCTCAAGCCTTGCCCCTATCCTTGAATTCCATTGCCATTAGTCGTTAGTGACTAAGACCGGCCGACTACTTGTATTGTAGCGTGGGGTTGCCTATGTCAGCCTCCGCATTATCCGCAACCGAGGAACAAATCCGGGCATACATGTCAAGAATCACCGACGCCGTTCACAAAACCTAGTCTTCTTGTCTCTGCGGGAGCCGCGTCCAAACGGCTACAACCCGCTGCACTCCATATCCACTTTTATATAAGATATACTTTTCATATATTTCAGTAGTCATTTTCAAAAGCATCCAACTCATTCTCATCCATCAGATCCCATTTCCTCGTCGTCAATTTCCTCATCTTCTTGCCCGGTGTCTTGCTAGGGGATTGAGGCTTGCTCGCAGCTGCGTCCGTTAACTTCATGCCGTTGAGTTTGGACATTGCTGTTCCCAGCGCATCCAATCCGTACTCCTTACTCGGACTAGATAGCTGAGGCTTTCGACGCGATTGCGTTGGAGACCGGCATTGCAATTCGCGCTCAAAAATTTCAAGCTTGCGACGGAGTACTTCATTCTCGTTTTCCAAATCGGTAGTGCGTGCATCTTGGTCTATGGCGTCTTCGTGGACTGTGCAGAATCAGTGCCATGGCGGAGAGCGTGGAGCGAATTGCCTTACTTTGGATACCCTTGGAAAGTATCTCCAATTTGCGATCAAGGTGTTCATCATTTCGATCGGCCTTATCATACTAAATCAGCCTTGATCTCTGATGTAGCTTTTGCTGTCTCAAGCTTACCTCTTCACCCCAGGCCCCCATCCATCGTCTCCTCTCCTCTTCGGTTCTTCTCTCCATCTCACCCCAGCACTCTTCCCTAACCTCCATCTCAATCTGCTCCGCCTTTTCTTCCGCCTTTTGCCAATTCTCTTCCGCTTCTCTCCTACGCTCTTCTTGCTCCGTCAATTTCACGTTCAATATTTCGACCTCCTCATTAAGCCTAGCAATCTCTGAAAATGCCATCTCCACGACTGCCTCATCTGTGTGCACAGCGGAGGGCGACGTCTGACCACTAGGAGCTCTACCCGCGGCACTCGAAAGAATGGTACTGGAGACTGAGGGGATGCGGGGCACCGTGACTTCTCGGGCGAGAGCGGAATACCGTAGGATTTGGGAGGTAGCATTGAACTCGTTCAGTGGATCAGCAGTCACGATCATGATGGCCTTCTGGGCGTTTCGATGGTGCGTGGTGGGGTTAGCGTGGTGGTGAGAAGGCGAAGGGAAGGAATTCGAGAAGAGGAGCTCGGTCAGCTTGCATTGACGGAAGGGAACCAGGGTGGGCTAGCGAATGTCAAATTTGTCCCAATAATCAAGCATACTTTCCTACCTTCGTGCCCTCATTACTGTCGCTCTGCATCTGCAGACATTGGCCGAGATACATCAAGCTCTCATTGATCTTCCCAGCTTCTGCCAGGGTTGCTCCCGCGGTTTTCGCGTTTCTGGCGCGTTCGGATCCAGCCAAGTCAACGACAGTAAGCTGAGAGCCTGTCCATGCGTTTGACAAGCCACCCCTTGGTCGCTTCCTCACTTCGACACAAAAAAAACCATGACTCCTCGAGCTGACGCTATTACTTCCAGTTCCAGCAACGCGCCGCTCCATCAAACCCGTCTCCAAAATCATCAATGCTTCTTCATAGTTCCCGCATACTACCTTGCGGAGGCCAGCAACCACTTTCCGGTCCGGTGATGCTTCGGTTGACTTGAAGAGCAGGTGTCTTCGACGAAGATCTTTCTGATTGCTTGGCACGGACAACAGGTCGAAGATACGGTCATTGTATACCTCGTACATCGAGAGCAGGATTGCGTATTCCGTATTCGGCTCTACAGCAAAGGCTAGGTTGCTGGTATCTGGGAATTGTGGGAGCGCAGAAGGTCGTGGAGGAAGCTTGCGTTTAGGTACGCTGGGAGTAAATGCTAGGTCCTGTTTGGTATCACCAAAATGCACTTTAGCTTGCTTTCTCGTCATCCTTGGGATTGGGGGGTTCCTAGAAAAAGTGTTGGAGGAAATTGATGGACGATTGCTGGTTTGCTCTGCATTGGGTACAGACGCTGCTCCGCCCTTTTTGTCTAAACAATCCGGTTCTTTGGGAGAAGGAGTCCCAGCATCGAGACTCAGGATCGACCACTGGCTTCTCGGACCAGTCGAATGATGGACCTTCAATGAGGAATGGGGGACCTTGAGAGACGAATGAGAAGGACTGCCTACCATCATGGGTGTGGGGGCTCTTGAGCGGGAGGGCTCTTGCAGACTGTCTCCATATACGTTATCGAGGAAACCCGTGGCAGAGAAGATCTGGGCTTCTGAGGCGTCGGTAGAATTCAAGGATGCGATCAGCGATGGGTGTGTCGCTGGATGCAGCGTCTGCATCCCGAGAGAACGGTACAGCAGATCCAGAGATAATTGCGTCAGCCCTCTCTGCGATTTCGATCCCAGTATCGTATGACTCTACCTCGGACATCAGCCAAACCACAACGTCCCAAGCTCCCCAAACAATCGCAATGAACAAACCTTCCCCGAACCCGTAACTCCCAACGTAGCCATCAACCCATCTCTCCCTTCTCCCAAAACACCTTCTATCAACGGCACCATGCCCGTCCCATTAAAGATATCAATCTGCTCCGCCTGCTCTTGAAACACCTTTGTAAATGCAAACTTCTCCACAGCTCGCTTCCTGGAATCGCTAGGCGGGTGGATCGTGATGTGTGTTGGCATCCCATCCTGGGATTCTCCACAGGGAGTTTCGACGGTGAGATAGCGTTCTGAAGGCGGGAGGAGCGGATAGAGGGATTGCTGCGTTGATAGGACCGTGGGGAAGGGCGGGGGGCGCAGGCGGAGGTAGACCTGGAAGAGGGAGGTTGGAGAGGATTTAACAGGTGGATCTGTTGTTGCCATGATGGATGGGGTCGATTGTGGAATGTGAACGGTTTTGCTATTGCCCGAGTGCAGATGGCTGATGGTTTGGGAGAGACGGAAAGTTTTGTTTACAGGGTTTGAGCTGGAGGGGCAACGTGTTGCTAGGAGCTTTTCTTGGCAAGGTCGCTGAACTGCTAACGTAGGTACTTTAATTGGTGGGAACACAAGTCTCAACGTATTATCTAGGGGACTTGTCTTGAACGCTACTCAGCGTGACAAAGGTGAGACTACAACTGGAATACCGGACAGCGTGCCTTGCGATCTTGATGAGAGAGCATCTGGTGCTGGGTAATGCCTTGCCCCCCTAAATACTCTTCGATTAGGTCGATAACGCCACTTGGTCCCCTCGTCGTCGGCGAAGGGCTTTCCTAAAAAAATAGCCTTCAATCCATGTCTTACTGACCTTAACTCATACACTCATTGTATTTGTTTCCCAGAAGCTGCCTGAAACCATCAGGCCCGTCACAGGGGGGTGACCAAGCTAAATGATTAGCCTCTCAGGCCTCAATTAAGGTCTTTGACACTTGAAGAGTGTGAGGAACCCGGCGATTTAGGACAGTGCCATAGAGGAGATAGGACGACTGCATCTCGAGCACGCTATTTTTGACATGCTCTCTTCGATGGGTTGTGGTCGTGAGATCCCAAGAATGACGGCTTGAGTAGCGAAGGAAATCCTCCAAATCCTAGCAGTCCCCACATTGTTGACCGGCGCCTCATCCGGCCACAGGGCACGTCTGGTTAACAGATCGTGGTGCTTCTATCTTCACATATTCGATGGTGAAATGTATTGGAAGAGGTTTCGGTAGTCTTGCGTTCCAAAAGGGACACTGCGTTGCTTCATGATTCGGCGCAAGGTCGGGAGAAATGCTGAATTTTACTCTCGCTGTCAGTATTGCCTGCTTTAGGATAGCAAAGGTTCCCACCACAAATCTCAAAGACTCATGATCTACTTGAAAAGGGACACTATAATTTGCCAAAAGACATGCGAAGTAGAATGACATCCAAGTCTCGATATTTGCTGGGAAAACGATCCTGTTCAGCGAGTAATCTTTCTTTGTCTTTGAGACCCTAGGTAAGGCGACAAGTCGATGAGACAAGCAATGCAATTTCCTGCGGGGGGCCATCGATCCAGGCAGAATTCGTGGATGTATATTCAATCTTTCGTCGTCTGGCAAAAATATTCCCCCTCTTTATGGTGAATGCCGGGATCATTACAGACAAGACCTGTTGAAGTGCGACTTTCACTATGTCGGGGCGGAACACCTTTGAAGCGCCCTCCTCACTTAATTCTGTGACGAAATTGGTGGCGAACAGCAAACTGGACGCGCGTCTTGCAAATGGAATGACCCTATGGAATCAGTTCATTGGAAAGGTCAGAGTGTCGCCTACTGGTTGGTGGGAGTCTCCTGCCCCGCTTCTTGCCAATGGAAAGTAATGCCCCGCGGGCCTGTTCGTCCACGACCTTCAATCATTTAAGAGCTCCTGTGATCCTAGCTAGTACCCACTGGTCCGAATGAGTCATTGGATCATAGCTTCGCGTTGCTGTTTCCGAATAGTAGAGTGGCACGCACCACTGCTTTTAAAGCCTCCGCGAATTTGGGATATCTATGATGATCTCAGTATGAGGCACCTCCAATGTTGTGTCTGCGTCGTGACTGCATTCTGTTTCTAGCACGGGCACAAACAGCGTCCAGCTCCTTTCCTAACTCCTCCAGAAACTTTTCAAGCACATCGCCGGCAGTACCGGTCCCATTCTGCGGGAAAATGCCGTCATTATGTATCAACTCATTCGAGAGACAAATTATCCTTTTCTGAGGGTCTTGAGGGCAAGTATTCTCGGCAAGAAATCTCAGGTGTTGAGACACGGGTAGCAACACGAAGACCCAGTCCTTAAAATATGGGCTTTCACTCGAGCCCAAGGATCCGATGGATTTAGCGTTTCATAGCAACTATCGTTCTATATCGGCCCTGTCTTGGAACCAGTCTTCCTGGAGAAGGTTTGCCTTGCAATCATAACTTTTTCTTGAATGAAACATGTCCATCAACATCAATTATCGTTTGAAGCTCCACAGCAGCATTCGCTACCTCGTTGCTGATAACCGTATTTAGTCAATAGATGTGATCAGCTTTGCCAGATAAACATGCACGCCTTCTCTAGGGCACTGCCGCTAAAGAAGATGGAGTTTTGTATGTCAGAAATTTTGAGGGCTGCACAAGACGATGGCAGACGCTTGTAGTCCCCAGCTCGTCGCCAACAATGTATACCAGTAGGCCAGGACCCTAATGTCCGTGATAAAGCTTAGTCCATCGGCGCAACAGATTCCGAAAATGACTGATTTGCTGAGACACGTAAAGTGCAGACAGGCCTCGGTGAAGTCGTCTTCTGGAGTGTCTGGGATTGATGTAGGTCGTATATCAGCTGGACGCGACATCCGGATGTAATAGGTTCAGCGTTCACTTGCACATCTGGGTACCTTGTCCAAAGTCAACGAATTAGAAAATCGTACATGAAGATTAGGATACTTACACGAACCATGCAATGATTGATTGATTTGAACGTAAGATTTGAGGCAGTCAATTAGCTGTGCGTCTCGTCCCCACAATATCCGCCTTCGTAATGATATGGCTCGAGCGTATCAGCAAAATAGCGGTACGAAATTGTACACTAGAGCTGACAAAAGAATGACCATTGATCCGATTATATCCAATTCTCTGCTCCGTCTGTGGTGCAAGTTCATTCAGCGGATTTCCATGTCACATCAGCTTGTGCTCGAACAGCAGAGTCGCTGTTGCGTAGAGTAAGGTGCACGGGACCAATATCGAATGGCTTAGTCGTATCCAACCCCACACTCTGAATCAAGGCATGCCATGCCGGATTGTGCGACTCGGTTTGATCGAGACTCAAATCGCACACAAGACTGTCAGCGTTATTGGAGGCACTACTCGGAGAAGCAAGCATGCCTTCTGATTCGCAATGCTTCATCTGGCGACAGCTGAAGGCCGACAACATCGCCGTCTTTGAGATGAAGCCTAGGTGTTCGAGAACTGATAAGTATGGCGCCACATGAGGACCAGGTCCGCTCTTCTTGTATGCTATCTAGGTGATTGACCAAGGAAGCTTCCACATCGTCCATAGTGGCACCTTCAAATTACTCACTCAATGACACCTCATCGTCGTGGACTTCTTGCCGGGACTCAGATTGCTCTGACAAGCCTTCCATCATACGTTTCGATTCGGTGTTCCGAGCTTCATCCTCTCGATGTTGTGGCACAGTACTGTATCAGCGAATATACATCATCTGGTGGGTTTCCACATTTACTGAAGCGGGCTAAGACAAGCACCCAGCTTTTGTTTCATGTCATATCGACGACTCAGCTATGGCTTTGCGATGAAAGCGATACGACCCTCGATGAATGCATAATTGCGAACATTGACTGCAGTGCACCTGATAGTTGTTGGTCGGAGGACGCGTTCGTGGTGTATATTGAATGGCCTGCTTGCAGAGACATCCTCACCAGTATCGGTCCGTGCCCCGAGATGTAAGGCAATCCCCACAGGAGGACCGAGGCCTTCAGCCAAGTATCTGCCCTCCCATGAAGAGGTTTCGCCTCAAGAAATACGAAGCCTAATGTGTTCATTGGGAGTCTTCGGAGCAAGACATGTCTGTGCGTGCATAAGCATGTCATCTACAGGCTGCACCGGAGCACACAAAGTAGGGCCATCAATGCCATTTCAAATCTTATTTCACAAAAGTTTAATGTCATCGAACAAACTTAAAGGTTCTATGCAAGTTGATGTACTATTCAATAGGCAAGCGGTCTTGGTACAACTTGATAGTACAAGGAACGTATGTACTCAGGGAAAGATCAAGCAACACCATGCAATGCCATGCTAGCTCGCTCGAACGCTCGAATGCAACTCTAGGAATGCTGATGCTAATGCAATAGTGTTACAGTAATTATACAGCAACCCAAATGGGTGTAGTTGCATCCACTTCTACCACTAGGACATTGTGTTTTGTCGGGCCTTTCCCAACATGTGTGCCTAAGTTCCAGACCGGTTTTTCTCTCTTTCGAGCAGCAACTTAAGCTGGCTCTTCGTCCTTGGTAAAGGTTGGGAGGTCTCGACTGGTGGCTCGGGTCCTGCGGATGCAGGAGCCTTGAGCGGAACTATCTCGTTTTTGAAAGCCTCTTTACCCCTATTTCTGGATGGAATGGATGAGCCTTCACCTGTGTCCAACATGCCTGAGGCTTGGAACGAGGCAGCTATTGGCACGACAGCTGTGGATTTGTGTGCCAAAGGGGGATTGTTCGTCAATGATAGGTTCGAGGTTCGAATTTGATCCGCTGTGTTAGATCTAACAGCAGGATCCACCAGGAGATTGGATATTCTGGGATTCGCGTTTGCGATATCTCCGACAATCGTAGAACCCGAAGCCGGCGTCTTGGCTGGCCCTTGGGTCTCCATACCGCCACAATCTTCCGCCATTTCCTCGCTCGGTTGTGGACTTGGGGAGGGGCCCCTGCGACGTCGCAAAGGATGCGGGCTTGCTGCTCGTGAGCGTCTTGTCGATGATTCTTCCGCATCTTGGCTGGGACTCTGGGCAATGTGCGTGTGAGTAGGCTTCGTAGTCGGAGCCAGATTTGGTGAGGAAGAACTTCTCGAGGGGGCATCTTTCGAGGCGCCGGAGGAGGCAGCTTGCGATGACTTTTGCCGCATAACAGTGGGCCTTTTCTTACTCACTCCAGTGGTGGCCACAACTACCGGGTTTCTCTTTCCGGATCGTTGACTATTTTCGCCGGACAGACGACCGCCGGATAAACGTGAGACAGCAGGAGCTTTGGGGGTCGACACAGCGACCTCCTCGTTGAAGCGTGTCGTAGTTGATCTACGAGCAGAAGTTCCGGCAGTAGGAATAAGGGATTCCGTAGGTGTGGAATCGTCGTCGAAGATGACAGCTTCCTCGTTGCTAGCGTTCGTCCTAGAACTTAATTCTTGAGACGCGGGAGATAAGACTGAAGAGCCCATGAAGGACGAGTTAGAGCCCGAGCTTGAATTCTTCAGTATTGGTGGCGGTCGAGTGGTCCTTGTTCGCCTGTTTTCGTTTCGCTGGGCGGTAGCATCTGCAGTCATCCGAAGAGGGCTTTGGGGCGTTGGTGTGACTGATACGTCCTCTATTCCTTCTCCATCATCTTCAAGAGGCCTAGACCGGGGCGAGGCTGGCGAGCCGGACAGTGCAGTTTTGGTAGGCGTAGTCGATCGAGTTCCTGCGTCATATTCGCCCAAACTCCTTGAAGAGCGCGGCGATGGCTTCGGTGTGGTTCTGATGTAACCTCCCTGTCTGATGCCATTGAATTGCTTGCTGATGTGAGCACCACTTAGACGTTCCCGTACCCGTTGGCTCATGGAAATTCTCCAAAAAAAATTCTCCAGTCTGCGGCCCACATTTTCTGCAATGGCAGCGTTCCCGGACGAGTAGACTAAAGCGACGGACAACTGTTAGTTGTCTCGTGAGTAGGAAGCTTAACTCAACTCAGGTAGCATGCTGCATACTTCGCCATAGCTTCAGGGTATCGTCAGCTTCGAGAGCGATAGCCTCTTCTATCCCTACCTGAACGCCCTCTTTATTATTGACCAAACCCTCTGGCAATGATCCAGCCATGTTCGGCCGCTCGCCCACAGAGTGAGCGAGCTTTGTAGGCAAACAGCAAAGTGAAGTCTGTCATGGAATAATAGAGTGCGACGCTAAAGTTTAAATTTTCGGAAGATATATTTCGTTAAACCGAGGACAGAGAAAACTGGCAACAGGCTCGGCAAGGAACGAGTACATGGAACAAATCAAGAAGGCCCAAAAAAATAGTTGTGGGCAGGGTGAAGCTGGTTTCATCAGATTTGAGGAAGAAGGGACAAAGAGAGGATGTGGAGGAATCGGACATGGCAAAGACGAAGGCAAGACAAGACGGGAAGAGTTGAGGATGAAGAGGATGATGAGATGAGGGATGAGATGAGATGAGACTGTGACGGAGCGGGATTATTCTCCATGACCATGTTCGAATACGTAAATTTTAAAAAAAAAAAAAGTCGTTAAATTTGGGCAAGACTGCTGACGGAGAGAGAGCGAAGTAAAGTGACGAAGTTTGATCATGTGGTTACTGCATTCCTTAGCTTCTCAAATCCCAAGATCAAGGCTCTGCCTAAAAAAGAGTATTTTAGACTATACTTATTATTCTGCTTTACTTTATTATCGTTATTATTGTTAGTACAGTTTTTTCTTTTTGTTTTTTCCCCCCCCGGTCATCCGAACCCTCCTTACTCTTAGCCTTCTTACTTAGCCTTTAGGTGTCTACAACCTAAGGTACATACGAGGTAGTCTAACCAAAATTCCGGTAGCTTGGGACAGCGATGTTTGGTCTGAGCAATGAGCCCTAAACCCCAAAATTCCCTTGCATCACACTAAGAATTGACACTAGAACGCTGAGAAGCCTAAACCATGCGATATTCGGCAAAGGTCAAAAAAGGGACCTTAGGGGTTTGATCATTTTGTGATGCGGACCTGAAAGAAGGCTACGTCCCTAGGCAGCCTGCAGGTAAGGTAATAGCTGTATCCAAGGGGAAAAGTACTCTAGGACAAATTCATAACAAGGAGGAACAAATTACAGACCGCCGATCCTACACTGGCACACGGACGAAAAAAGCCAATCGGCCTGTCTAGAGACGGCAGCGCCCCTATGTACTCAACCTTGCTGTCGCATGGAAGAAAAAGCTAAAGTACGTAGTATGTATACTCTACCAAAACCTCCAGGGAACGCAATAACAGTACTGTAATAGTGGAGGCAGAGGAAGAATAATCAAAAAAAATAAAAGGTGAAAGGCAAAAGGCAAACCCAATAACAATCTTGAAGGGCCAGATTCGTGTAGGGTATGGAGGGTCGAGAGACACGTGGAAAGCGTTTTCGACTCAGCCTAACTCATCTGCCACCAAGTATTCCGTCGTCATCATCATCATCATCACCACACCACATCACCACTACCACCACCACTATCAACCCTGCCCGACGAGCGTGTTCCATCTTCTTGGTAGACCATTGCGCCCCAAACAGCCTCATAGCTTCATAGTCATAGGATTCCTTCATGCACAGTCGAATCTCGAATTCGTTCGCCTAGAAGCCACCCGCGGCGACAAGGTTGCAAATCTTGCCAGCCGCCCGGCTGCGCCCGGTCACAAGATCGAGCCCCATTCCCGTGACCTGAGACTCGTATGATGAGGACAAAGGACTTCGTTGGATTGAAGCCCAGAGCTGAAATTGAACCATCGTTCATGCGGCAAAACATATTGCTGGTGCTTTGCCGTGGAATAATTGCGGGGGCAGAGTACGCATGCCAACGCACGCGACATTATTCGACCAACCGCATCTACGAATACCATCTCGAATCCAGATCCGCCGAGGCCGCCATCTAGACGTGTCCAAGTGGTATCGCATCAACTTCTCACGCCTTAAATATTTCTAGAAAGCCATCTCTTCCTCCGGCGACTGTGCAACAGATGATGAGAACCGTAAATCCGGCCTTTTGGCTTTCCGTGGCAATAATATCCTGATCTGAGGTGGACGCGTGGGATAAGATTGTCCATGCGTTCTGTTTTGACCTTTCTCTACCCTGACTTGCAGGAAGACTCTGACTGTGACTTGCCAATCAGGATCAAATCCGTTCTCGCCCATTCCCAAGCCGGTCAGAATCCCGAGTCATCGGCATGTCCGATGCGAGTGAATGTGAAATAGAAGGCCACACCGGTGCCAGAGGGTGTAGCGTATCCAGTAATGTCGTCTGTCTGTACCATTCCTATCCAGTAGGCTGTGCACGATACGGTCCAACTTTCCAGAGACGACAAGGTTTACTGATTCATGGGTGCTGTAAAATAGCTAGCATCACTCGACGGTACTTCAGCAACTCGGATAAGCAGCTACCACGTATTCGGGTCAAGCCGTTTAAGCGGATAAATCTATAACGTATGGGTATCGTTGCGTCCCAGATCCGAATGCACATGCATGAAAGGTGGCGTAGCTCATGGGTGTGGTCTACTTTGTACGATTGCATACTTTACTTCATTACTTAAGTAGGTTGCTTACATTTGGTAATTACAAGGTACCTGAACTACCTTGACTATAGATACCCCACTTTTAATTCAACGTTCAAACAAACAGGTCTTATATTATTGTATTGCAAACGTCATTATTTACCAGTCCACATAACCATCATCATCATCATCATCATCATCATCATCATCAATGTGCCAAGACGGCAGCATGGGATGGCATCTGGTACGAGAATTATGTATGGTTACTATTCCCGACATACAGCTTATGTCAGGAAGGAGGAAAGAGGGTTATCATATGCCTCACTTACTTTCTTTCATCTTGGTCAGTCTTTCTTTTTGAGAGGTGTGACTAGTCACACGAAAAAACAGCCATCAGATTGAGCATCTACATCAAACCTGCTGCTGTCATGGCCCTTCCTCGATCCTACATTCGTCTAGCCATGGGGCGTCGGCTTCACGTTGTACTTCAAAGAAGGACGAGTTCAAGGCCTAGGATGTCTTTGAGCTCCATCACCCATCGAACAAACAGGCAGAAGCCACCGAGGCTGCTCTCTTAATAATCTGGACAAGAAAGAGAAGAACTTCTGCGTTCGAGATGGGTCTAATCTTGGTCTTTGTTCGCTGCAAGCGTGCATTCCAATCTCTGTTAAAAGGAATGTATTGCAACCGTCCCCTCGACGACTCCTGGCCTTTTCAACCTCCACCTCAACCAGTTTGCTTCTCGTTCCTACACTCTCGTTAAAGACCATATTCCACCGAAGAGATTGCTTTTAATATTCAAAAATACAATAACATCAAGAGAGAGAATTCTCGAGCCAAAAGACGAAAAGAAAAACAAGAAAAAAAAAGCAAGATGAAGTACTCCATCGCAACTCTCGCCCTCTTGGCCGCTCCCCTTACCAGCGCTTCAAGTCTTACCGAGCTTCCTGCTTGTGCCGTAAGTAAAATCTGCACCTCGAAAGACTCCGTTTTGCCCAAGCACCACGATCCTGACATCCCCACCAGTCAGACGCAACAGAAGCCGGCATTTCCGCTACGGGCTGCGTAACCTCCGACTTCGCCTGTATTTGCGGCGATTCCAAGTTTGTGACCTCGCTGCACAGCCAGATCGAGCAAGTCTGTTCCGTTGCAGACCAGCAAGGTAAGCTCCCTTGTCTTCACCCGCGCGCCCTCTGCCTCCCGACGCTTTTGATCCCGAATCCCAGAGTATTTTTAATTCAATGCTAACGGTACACCCTTTCTAGTCACCCTAGCCTTTGCAGCTCAAGTCTGTGGCGCCGTTGGCGTTTCGTTGAACATTCCCACACCCGGCGCAACGACCTCGAGCATCGTCCCGGCCACAACTGCAGCTGCGTCGGTAGCCGGTGCGATTGAAACGGCGGGTGCCTCGAGCAGTGCTTCTTCGGTGAGTCGAGTGACGTGAATTTTTGCCCTGCTTCTGAAACCCGGAACTCGTCTCGTCGATTTGATCTCCCTTGGTGGCATCGTTTTCCCGCCACCTTCACCATTCCGCAATCGCGGGTACCGTTACCAGCACTGCCATCTCCTTGCCCTAAACATAACCATCAGCAACCCCATCATTTTTCACCCGTCTCAAAAACCCCACCGCAATCGCCACTGCTATCCGCCATAAAACCCAACCCTACCGCACCTCACCATTCCATTTCACCCCCCCCAATGAAAAGAACCTTCAAAGCTAACACCCCCCCCCTCCAGCCCGCCACACTCCCCACCCCACCCGCCCCATACGCCTTCGCAAACGGCAGTTCCAGCACCAACGGCACCAACTCCACCATACCCTTCACAGGCGACGCGGCGGCGCGCAAGGCCGTGGGGTTGCAGCTGGTGGGGAGTGCGTTGTCGATAGCGGTGTTGATGGGGTTGTCTTTGTAGCCGTTGTTGCATTTTGCGTGGGTTTTTGATTGATTGATTGATTGATGGGTTGATTTTGGATTTATAAAATCTGAAAGATTGGTTCCTTTCGGAAGGTTGGCGTGGGTTTAAGGAGGTGCACAGATAGATAGATAGATAGTGAGAGTGATGGGTAATAGATGGTACATTCTCCACCGCTCGTCCAATGTTATTGACAATCTAGACTATTCAGAGTTGTTTCTATACAAGCTCGCTTTATGTATTTCGTGGCAATGTTTCGAGTACGGGTTTCCATGTAAGACCCATACATGGTTCAAGTCGGCTTTTCGTGTACGTGTTCATATCCATCAAATCGTCGTTCAAATCAGAGCGCCAGCAAACCCATAGCAGTGACTCATATACCGTCTACGCCCGCAGGCACTGAGGCTTTTCTCTTCCTCCTCCTCCGCCAGATTGTGTCCATCCTTGTCATTGGAGGTGTGCCTCTCGCAGCTTCCGACCTCTCGCTTCTAGCACTTTCCCCCTGCACAACATTGTCCGCATCGGCGCCTGTCGAAGAGCCAGCTGCAATCGCCCGCTCTCTGGCAAACCACTCTTTCCGTTCCGATCTCCTTGCTTCGACCCACTCACCACTCACACCGCCTCTGCGGCATACCGTCGCCATGAAAGCACCAGCATCCAACATCCCTCTTGGCAGGCCTTGCACAACTTGAAAGAGTTCCATTGGATCGCTCACGTCCTTGATGCGTTGCTCGCCAAGCTTAAAAATGGTTAGAGCGACTCGGAACAAAGTGCGGCTGCCCTCATAGAACAGCACATCCCATACACGGAGAACGGTTTCGATAGGTAAAGTGCCGATGAAAAGGCTCATGAACCAGGAGGTTGTGCAGAGACTTATAGGCGGCAGTCTAGCACTTCCGTTCACATCATCGCCAGACCCATCGGCGCTGCCCACCTTTGCCCAAATGTGAGGAAGCGTGGATTTCAGCGCTGCCATCAGGATCCACAAGTCGACGTTCGTGCCTTCAAGACTAAGCTCGTGCGTACCTGGTAGGTAGACGGTAGTAATGATGTGAAGCATCCAGAATACCTTTTCTTCAGGAAGGAACAAAAGCAAGAGCCCGGCGAGGAAATTAAGAGACTGGCAATAGCCGATACGAGGGTTATGGAGGGCGTAGGCACGGAGGACGTGGCGGAGGGAGCTTAGAAGCGGCAATTCAGGAGCAGAAGATCCTGAAGAACGGAGGTCGGGTTTGAAGTGGATGTTATCGGGAAAGGTGCGATGGAGGTCACGCTCAATCGATTCTTTATCGGTACTGGAAAGCTCGCCCTCGGAGCGCGACACAAGGGAAGTATAGAGATGGACATTTTGGTTAAGATACTCTTCCCCGCCGGCGTAGAAGAACCACGCAGGCCCACGCCATGCTGGTGGGATGCCTTTACGAATGTAGCGCTCGGTTTTAGCTGATCGACTAGGGAACCGCACGGGAACGGAGGTCGGAAGACCTTGGTCTCGCATGTATGACGACCATTTCTTCGTGCGTCTCTCTTGACTTTGTAAATGACCACCGGTCCATGCGTCATACTGTGCGATTGTGATTTGACGGCTAGCTTTCAGGAAGCCATATTGATCGCGAGTTGGGTTTGGAGGCAGAATTAGTGGTGGCTGAGTATACTCCGCTTTGAATGCATCGTGCGACATCCTTGCAGTCGAACTGGATGATTGGCTTGTCGTTGGCCGTCTTGAGGTGCGCATGTCGCCAATGGTGTATTTGATTGCTTCAGCGATTTTCATTGATCTTCTGCTCTCCTCCTCGCTCAACGAAGTGTCTCTCGAAGCATCCACTCCGGGGTCTTCATCGTCAGCAAACCCGGCAGCATACATATCAATTGCATCATCGACAGTCATACTACCGACCTTCGAGACAGGCCTTGACTGTTGGTCAACAGTAGAGTCCGTGATTGAGGTACCCTTGGTCAGCACACTGCTCCTCTCGGTGCTTGTCGTCTCTATACGGCTAGAGCTCGTTGTCAGCGCGGACCGAAAGCTAGACCTTACTTCTTCGTTGCTGTATGTTGTGTTCCATGGACGCTGTGGGCTCATAGGAAAATCCTCTAGATCAAACAATGACGGAGACGGCACATCTTGAGTTTGTTTATTCGGACTTGCTTTTCTTTTGCCAGTCGGCTTTGAAATTGACTCACAACCTGCTGTAGAGGGTCTAGTCAAATGTGACTGGGCTGGTGAGCTCTTCGATGTTGGTGTAGTAATTGAAGTACCTCGACCTCGGAAGTTGGTTGTGAAGGTAGGTGGTATGCGAAGGCCGGTCTTGGTTTCTCTCGACAGAGCCGAAAAGGCTGGCGAGTGAGGACTTATGGGCTTCTCTGCTGTGTTTTTGCAGATATCGCTTGAGGACCGTGCTGTCGAGTGGCCTCCAGAGGCCATGGGGCTATGCCAACTTACTGGATCTGATTCGCTCTTCGCAAGCCCCATCGGCCGTATGTTGTCCCTCCCCTCGTTCGTCTGGATAGCCAGTGGACTTTCATCATTACGCTTGTCCGGCTGGGCCATGTCCTCCAATCGCTTGTCTTCAGAATTTTCACTCGTAAGACGGTCAAAGATCATGCTTGGAATTCGTGGAGCGCCCGAGGGGCCCAAGGCCCAGAAGTGTGTCGGCATCTGAGGCATCGGGGGAGTGTGTGGATGTTCCGGTGACGCCGGCCTCGATCGAGGAGATTTCCGTGATGCTTGGGAGAATAATCTTGTAAGGCTCTTCTTTTTCTTGAGACTCTTCTCAATTGCGATTCCGTCGTCGATCAAAGGTACCAGTGGTTCCCTTAATCCGCTCTTAACCAAAGTCATGGTGTAGCTCGCCCCCTTGGCCGCTATCTGGTAATATGGGTGGACTATGAGGGACCAGTGGCGACGGAGTCACTTCTGCAAGAGCTGACAGCAAACCTCCTGGTTGGGTTTGATAGATCTGTAGCTCCCTCACACATCCCGGGCGAATACCAGCCTGCTAAAGGTCATTGATCGGTTGTCCCACATTCATGATGTATATGAATATTGCTCGGATCGGGAGTGACGAAGTATTTGAAAGGATGCGGAGCAAGGCAGTGTTGAGTGTTGAGTGTTGACATGAGGTGAGAGAGTGATACAGCCTGACCATGGATAAGATCCTGCTCGCTTATTGCGCTCAGTCAGAGCTGAAGATTGCATCACCGGGAAGTCTAAGTGCTAAAGTCCATCAGAAGTGTAAGAGTAATCTTGGCGGAGATTAATAAAAATATGCAGAATTGACTTTGGGAGAGGGAGGGGGGGTTGTGATGTGTGGTGAGAACACTTGCCTGAGGCACGCCGCACGCGTCGACTGCAACGACGCGCTCTCCTTTCCGCGAAAATATATATAATAAGGCTTATTATTATAATAATAATAATCGGAAGCCCCAGCGTCGAACACGAGCCTCGGCCCTCAACCCCCCCATGATCATGATCCCATCATAGTAAAAAATACTCTATGGATGGGGGGAAGGGTGTTCCCGTACAAGATCAAGGTACCGTAGGATAAAGATAGCTAAGCGGGAACCGGGGAGAGGGGAGAGGGGAGAGCTGAAAGCTCGGCACAATTTAATGCGCATCCATTCCGACCCCAATCGACCCCATCAGACGGGTCGGCTGTTCCTGAATATTTGACCAAATTCAAAGGCAAGGCTGCAGCTGCCGAATTATTGAAAAGCAGAAAAGGAAAAGGAGCGTTTCAGTTGCTGGAGCGATTCATGTTGCGAGGTGCATTGATATTATTATTATTGTTTGAGCGGGCTACCTTATTACTTGACGGATACTTTATGCGGCCACAAAATGCACAACATCTTCATGGTAGATACTACTTTACGACTAAGGTAGGGAAGTGAATTATCTAGCCAATGCACCTAGAGTAAGTACGTACAGTAGATTACAGTTACCTTATAATAATTTAGATCAAAATCCTCCTGCCTCGTCTATGCGAGCCGCTCCAATCATTGGACCTCCTGCACCTGCGTGCACCAGTACTGCAACCTTCCCACCAGCCTTTTGCAACGGCCGTAGACTGTAACTTTGGCACCCGCCTCTCCAGCCGTGCACAGTAACCTCTTTGACAATATGACTGTGCCGTAGTATTCGTCCGTTGTTCTCGCCATGCGTGATGGAGACATCATGATCTCTGTCATCGTATCGAATCACACAGACGACACCGTGCTCATTTACAGGGCCTGATACTGTGATTCTCTCACCACCGCTCGTACAGAATATCTCCACTGTTTGCGTAGTACTCAACGCATTCGCTTTCGAGATCAGAGACTGTAGATCTCTGGGGGTATTACCCACACCATCGAACTCGCCATTGACAATGACCTGTTCATAGATTAGTCAACTTGAGTCGATAATGCTCTGCTTCAGTTCCTATGCCTTACCTGCGGCGTAAAAACATTCTTCCTTTGAAAAGCTTTGGCATATTCCCATTGCCTTTGATCGAAAACAGAGTCACCAAATGTGTCTTTCCATCCGAGACGGTCCCAGTATGTTACATTATATGTAAGGATGAGCATGTTCGGATCCTCCGCGAGTTTAAGAACATGTGAATTGGTTGCTGGACACGAGGAACATCCTTGACTCTGGAAGAGTTCGATCACGATAGGAATGTTCATTCGAAGTAACGGAGCCTCTGGCACATTAGACGTAGATGTTGTGGGTTTCTGGCTGGAAAATTTGCATGAGCGGAAAAGGGTTTTCATTGTAATGGCGATAGGGAAAGAGATAGTAAATACATCAGAGGATAGAACGCCGTCCTCAAGGACTTTTATACAAAAGGCGCGATTGGACATCCAGAGCATAATCAGTCATATTATGAATGCGCAGCAAGGAGCAATGCCGCGATCAGTCATCAATCGCCCTGTATTCGTCAACAAATCCCCAGTAACGATGCTTTGGATGCAGTGAAGGTCACGGAACGCTTACGACAGCTCATTTGTTGCCAAATACCCAAAACATAGATTGAGCTTCCATATAGAAGTGTGGAGGCATGAAAGCAATGGGTTTACTCCGTGTACTCTACTCGTAAGGTAAGGCAAGCTACCTACTTACCTTAGCGGCTTAGCCTCGTTGACTTCAAGAACGGAAGGAGCCGAACATGGCCGAAAAAGGCGCTAACGACCGTCTAATGCGATTTGGTAAATCAAAGATGCAACGTTTTCAGTCGCATCCATTAGTGGTGTGACCACAGAGCTGGACAAGTCATCTCTGCTCCACGATGTCCCACGTGCAATAAATCATGTCGTCGACAACAGTGGGCTTGCTCACCTCTTACACTGAGAAGACCAAGTGGACACCGACCCAGGCCAGTAAAGATGCCAATCGGAAGGCGCTTCAGGATAGCACCTGGGCTGATGTTTGTTGCCTCCCTTTCTTGACCAATGCACTGAGCTGACGAAGTGGTAGGGGCTCCGAGGAATCGCAGCTGTCTTTGTAATGTTCAGCCACATGACTCTCGCTTTTGCCCGCTATATCGTCAGACCTGGCGACGGCGAGAATGGCCCTACACAATGGATGCAAAGACCTATACTTCGACTTGTTGGCCAGGGTCCTGCCTGGGTTGCTTGTTTTATAATACTTTCTGGCTTTGTAAACTCGCTGAAACCAATCAAACTAGCGCGGCAGGGCAGTATCGAGACAGCATTGTCCAACCTGGCCGTCAGCTCGTTCAGAAGGTCCTTCCGACTCTTCCTCCCGGCCGCGGCAGCTACAATCTTGAGCTGGTTCGTCTGTCAGTTCGGTGCATACGAAACAGCGAGAAACTCGGACGCATATTGGCTGCAGATTACAAGCCCGGAAATAAGCCCTTCATGGGGACGGGCAATTATAGATCTTATTTATGCCATCCGAAACACCTGGCTTTACAACCCGGAGAATCCTTACGACCAGCCTCAATGGGCTCTCATGTACCTTCTGCAGGGTTCTATGTTCGTATTCATGGCTTTGCTTGCGACCATCAACCTGACACCTCGATTTCGAGTGATGACCATGATGATCTGTTGGTTCTGGTCGTGGAACTGGGGTATAAGAATCGGCGACCGTATGTACGTCCTGCTGAACCATATCTCTCACTGACGTTCTCTTCTTAGCGATGGTTGGTGTGAGCTGTTTCGTCGGTATCATGCTCTCTGAGCTGAACAACTCTGAATATCCTCTCCGTCTATCGCCACTCTCGCCATTTTTTGCCCCACCAATGACGCTCATAGCACTTGTCTTAATGTCATTTCCCTCCGAGTTCCAGACTTGGGCCCAATGGTCCAATTTCCTCCTCGATTGGTTTCACAAGGTGTCGCCCGAAAACGCGGAACTTAGTCGCTTCTGGCCTACAATTGGCGCCCAGCTACTCTGTCTTACTGTCGTACTTTCCCCACACATGCGCCGCGGCCTCAGTCATCCGTGGCTGCTTTGGCTTGGGAAAGTCAGTTTTCCATTGTATCTGTTGCATGGCTCCTTCATGCGCAGTATACTTTCATGGCTACTATTCGCAAGAGAACACCTGGTGGAATTCGAAGAGCACAACGGCGATCAGAGCGAGATTATCATGAAGTATCCATTGCCAGGCTACACGACATTCATTATCGTCATGCCAGTATTCTTTGTTATCTTATTTACAGCAACCCATGTTTGGGCAACGAAAGTTGAGCCGCAATTTGGGTCCATCACTAAAAAAGCGGAAGATCTCATGTTTGGGAAGCAGGAACGACCCACTGCGTTACCGGTGCGGCATGATTAGAAGATGGTTCCGACCCCATCATATACAGTAGTGTGTTGGATATATTGGAGTCGACTGCTCCTGTCAGGGTAGACTTCCTACATACAGATGACGACTTTATGATTCATCTGCAGGTGCTCGCACCGCCTGTGCCTGAATGTTTGACAGTATTACCTGAGTAAACATTTGATGCGTGTTCTGGCCGTAGTTATTGCAACCCAGCAGCTTGCATCTAAAGTGGAATCTGACAGTCTTGGTTGCAGGCTGTTCTAGTTTTTTACATTGATGGACTTCGAGCCTGACTCAACTACCCATACATTTGCAAGAACGCTCTGTATAAATGACTCATGCTTAGTGACACGAATGTTGCCAATTTTGGTAGAATTGCATGGCTGAATCTGCCACGCATTCTGGCAGCGCCCTGAGCAGTCTCACGACCCAGCAATCGGCGTCGTCGAGTGAACAGTAGCAACATGCAAATACTGTTGCGCAAAACGCTCTTCCGCTATGAGCGGGACTCCATGCCTTGAAGTCGTCCGATCATCCCATGGCGAGTGAAGGCCTTTCAATATCCCATTTCCTACTGAGTGGTGGTGCACTACGACGAGCCCAGTACGTCCACGCCCGTGGACAATTCCGGCTAGCGCTACTTCTTCAAACTGAGTATTGGAGTCATTGGAATAGGTTCTGGGAGTAAGAGACCACTATTGTTCCCATTTCATGCCTTACGACTTTGGGTTCGGTCCCCAACAGGAGGTTGAACTCGAAAATGTATGAACACCGTGCTTTTAGGTATCTGTCTTGGTGGCTTTGTAAGCAGGCTCCGCACTAGGTACCATGCCACGGAACATGCCATGAGAGATCTCGACCAGGATGTATTCTGTAGCTCTATTACGAGTGGATTCGAGGTCGTCTCTACCAGGCTGGCCAATGTACACAAGTGGATCTCTGAATTTTGGAACATGGGGGAATAGTTGAATAAAGCTGAAGGTGGGGATAAATCCATCATTGCTCTTATTTGTTCCAAATGCAAGGATCTTCATCGTCGCCAAGACAATGAGAGCGGGTCAGAATCCATTCAGGCGGGTCGACATGAACAGCGCCACGGGCTTCGTATTGAGCGGAGACCAAAGTGGCACCAAGGGCGCTGGGAGTCCAGTCTGTTCTGAGGATGCGTCTTTAATTGATCTGCTTGGTTCCTGGCCACAGAAGAGCCAATTCGACAGGCATGAGTCCTGGAGGCTGGAGCCACAACCTGGACGACGCTTATGAGAAGAGGAAGAGGCAGGGCCGAAGGAGACTGGACGGGATGGCCCAGACAGGTTTCACAAGTAGGCGTAGTCGATCTCACGCTGCGGATATTGTCCTATTGGAAGCCATACAGTTAGAAGCGCATTTTCAAAGAGAGCGTATCATACGTCATTCTAGTATTGTTAAATAGCCCTCTTGATCATCTTCATCAATCATCAGTTGAAAAGCATATCAGATCAAAGCATGAGGAGCGTCAGTGTTACGTACTTAGGTAATTCACCTTTGTCTTGTGTACAAAAGTTCAATGAAAGGTAGACCCTGAGACGGCTAAAGTGCGCCTAATTTTGGATATAAGGCTGAAACGCTTGGCCGCCACATGCCGCGTACGAGTACTGCTCCCCCCTCATGGGTTTCACCCTCTTCTTCTGTCCTCTTCGTTCTCATCGCCTACTCTAGAGCAGACACCTTTCTTCTCCAAATACCATCAATAATTAAATACTCACCTATTACTCCGTACTGCTGATTTCGTACTACACGATATAGCAATCATGTTGCTGTCTACTACTCTTCTCTTCGCTACCTCCTCCCTCGCCTTCCTCCTGCCTGAAATCAACACTAAAGACCAACCTAAATCCGAGTTCCTACCCTCATTCATCGACACATCCGGCCAAACCGTCAATTTGGACTGCTCGACTTGTCCATTTGCTCTCAGCAGCCAGCGAAATGGTGCTCATGAGTGGACTAACGATGTCGAGAGCGTGCTCAAGATGGAATTTAAGGCTGATGGCAAAGCCCTCCAGCTCAACGGTGTCCCGTTCTATCCTATCTCACAACCTACCCCGCCACCTACTCTTTTCGTCTCACAGAGCAAGAAGGATGGCCAGTCATCAAATATGGAGGGCTACGATGGGAACTTGAGGCTCAGCTACAGTATGGAATATGAAGAGAAGAAATTCGCCGACAATTCACTCGTCACTGTTCTTATGACTGTCATGGGTCTTGATGGCCAAATGATCAAGGTTGACAATATCGAGGTCACAGCTATAAAAGAAGATGACGGAACAGTATGCCTATCTCCAGATATTCCGTTTGCAAATCATGAAGCTAACGCTGTCCAGCTCATACTTCACTCCACCAAGACCGTCCCCGTCTCTCCAGACTCCCCAGACGCCCAATGTCAAACTGTGTTGTGCCGCGTCTTTACCAAGGTGATCGTTGGCATGGCCAAAGCGAAGGCGTCTGCCAAGACTGCCGGTCACAAGATGAAGTGTTTCTGTGTGAAATGCTTCCATAAGCTCACCGGGCACAAGAACCAACCCCACCCTCACCACCACAAGGGTCCGGCCAACCATGGGATGCCTCACCGCCTCCCAGATGGTACTCTGGAGCTCCCCTCCCACATTCCCTTCAAGCCTCATGGCCATGTCCACCACCACCACCACCACAAGGGCTTCATCCACCGTATGGCCATGGTCTTTAGGACTACCTTCAAAGTTGTCTTTGTACCCATCCTAATCGGTGTTGCTTTTGGTATGGCAGCTTCGGCTGTTGGAATGCTTGTTGGCCAAGTGGTTGTGTTCTTGTGGATGAAGTACCGAGGCACCTCTCGCAAGGCTGCTTACGAGCCATTGAATACCGATGAGAAGGATGCCCCGCCCGCGTATCAGGATGTTCACCAGGAATCTGAAGCTCTTAGCGAGAAGGAAGTTGATGCTAAGGCCTAAGGTAGTGTCTCGAGACCAGGTGGAGTGAGTGCAGTTGAGTCATGGTATTCGCTATTGGACCTGATATTGGCAAGATTCAAAGGTTGGAGCAGGAAATGGAAGAATGATGTGCAGCTTTTCCTACGTTATGTGTACGGTGTCTGTTATTCATTGGCTTAAGGAATTGTCACTCTCTCTTGCGTCAGGTGCAGGCTCTGTCTGGCGTTCATTTGTAGAATAAATGTATCATGACTCAAGTATTTGGCTCAAGTGGACTATTGGGTATCATCGTGATTGCTTGCGAAACACAACTTCACTCGTTACGAGAAACTCCTTATAGCAGCCCATCCGCCCAAAGCACCGATCACAACGGCAAACGATATCCCCCGCCCTTCCCACGTGAGTACCAAAAAAGCCGCTATACCCACAATGACTTCCTTTGTCCTCGCAGCTTCTCTCTGCTCCATCCACAATGGGTTTAGTCCGAACGGTGGCACTAGCCGTACATCCAGCTTCGCATCGCCGTCTTCCTCGTCCTCACTAGGTTCCGATATCGCTTCCGCGAGAACGGAGAAGGAGCAAGCCACGGGTCGATGGTCGCTAGACGCCATTAACGGCAGCGCTTTGTAGCCTCGCACCTCCACTCTGGCGGCCGGATCCTTTGATTTCACCCACGATGGCATGTCGAGATATAGCACGCGATCGCACCAGCTGGGCCAGCGGTGTCTCGCCCAGCCCCAATGGCTTTCATTTCCGTCGCCGTTATTTGGTTGCGAGGCGGCGCTTGAGCGCGCTTCGTCCGAGTATTTGTACGTAGGCGGGAAAGTGATGGGTGCCTCTTGGAGACCCTGACATGTTTTTCCGGCGTGCATTTCGTGTTGGAGCTGGTCTGATGGGAGGAGGTGGGTATAGTGCTGTTTGGAATTTGCGTCGCTGGTCGGTTGAGGCCAGGTGACATGGGCATCCGGTTTGGGCTTTGTGGACGAGGTGCGGTAGTTGAGATCGCCGGCGACGATGAGGTGGGATGTTGGTGCATAGAGACCTGACATTGGCGGGATCGAGTCCTGACCCGCCGACGACGATGCTTGGAGTAGAGGTTCCGTATCGTTGGAGCTTTCGTGCGGTAAACGCTGCGCGGTATTCTTTCGAACCGCCGTGAGCGAGACGGGCGTGAAGACGAGGCCGCGGACTATGTTGGTCCAATCCTCGTTTCTGCGCTGCACTTGGTCTTCCATGGGAGCCAAGTGCGCCGACACGAAAGTGAACTCGACCGTGGAGTCCCCAATCGCATATCCTAGCCGTACGCCCACGCCGCCCTTGTTGCCCATCTCGTAGAATCCCACGCCCACCTCTGCGGTCTCCAGCCATTGCACCTGTGCCGTCTGATCTCGAAGTACGAAGACCATGATAGCGGTCATACCGATGTTTCTGGTGATGATGTTGACGTACTTGGCATCGTCGAGGGAGGCTGCTGCGGCGGTAACGGCATGGCGGAAGGGGGAGAGGTAGGGGACGAGGTAGGAGCCGCCGAGGAAAGAGTAGGCGATTGGGGCGATTTCTTGGAGGCAGAGGATAAGAATGTCAGGAGGCGTGGTGGTGGTGAGGGCGGAGAAGAGGTGGGTGGAGAAGATGGCTGGATTAATGGGTTTGCGGCCACAATTGAAGGTTACGACGTAAGGGTTGAGGGTGGACATTGCTAGTCGAGCCTACGAGGTTGAAAGTTTCAGGTTATTGTGCAGATTGAAGGTGGAAGTATGGCATTGCATGATCACAACAGTGCCAAGCACTCGTGCTCCGTCCAAAATGGCACACATATCAATCTACGTCAGATAATTTGTCTATAATCTCGCTCCTTCTCCACTGACAGCTCTGATTCGGAAATTCCATCTGGGATGATGGATTCTGACCTCTTTTCCTCCAACTTTGCTTTGGCTGGCCAGGACTACCTCTTTCGAAGTCAATGATACCAATATGCCTCGATCATGGTGCTTGAAACCACTATCAATCGGCCAGCTTTCGATGTCCTGACCTTTCTTCAGCCCTAAAGGATCATTGGCGTCTACGTCTCCCTCGGGTTCCGAGAAGCTCGCCTGGATCACGCATCTAACGGCTTCAGCGCCTTTCAAGGTGGTCGGCTTTGATGCAGATGATTTGGCAGTTGAGACAGCCTTGCTGAAACGGTCAATCCAGGCGTAAACTTTCGGGAAACTCTCCTTCGAAACAAGTGAGGGAGGAAGTGCTCCATCTATATCGAGAACCCAATGAAACGGCCAGATAGCTAGATTTGGGACACGCATTAGCATTAATGTCTCTTGTGCGATGAATAAGGATGGATAAGACAAACCTTCAATATCTGCCAGTGAAGGTTTCTCGGTCTTTAGTACCCATTGTCTTCCGTCAGCCAACAAACCTGTCTCTAGACCCTCAAAGCCGTTCCGGATGTGGGTCAGAGCTTCTGGTCGCAAGGCTTTGACATCCTCCCTTTGCAAGTTTGGTGTCAGCAATGTTCTTCAAGCTAAGAACCCGAGTGATGGAACAGGGTTCAGGAGCGAGAAGCTGATCCCCAAAGTGGAAGAACCCTTTTGCTCCTCAAGTACGTTTTGCCACTTGTGCGTTGCTCCGAAACATAGAACATTCTTCGAAAAATATACGAACCTTGCCCAGCTTCTGCCCATGAACTCCTCCCTGTCTTTGACGAACTTCGGGTCATTCATCAGAGGCATCTCCACGGGTATGGTTTGAGTGGCGCGAACGAAGATACCACTGTCAATCGTATAGCTCTCAAGGAGCTTCTCCAGGGCTTTCTGATCGGGCTCGACAACACCTAGGGCGCCGGAGGGGAATTTTTCTTCGAGCTTCTGAAGTATGAGGCGGGTGTCGCAATAGATATCGCGCCCAATAGACATGATAGGGATCCGCCGATACTTCACACCCAGAGCATTGATGTCCTCGCGAGGAAGATAGACTGGTTGGATCTGATCCCATAAGTCGATACTTGCTGTGAGGACGCAGACTTTGGCTCACGCATTGTCCATACTCAATGCCTCGAAGAACGAGATACCAGACGACTTTGCGCGCGAAGGGGGAGAATGGCTGTAGTAAGATTTGGGAGTCAGCAATGCCTCAACAACAAGGTCCATCGAGCCGCGAAACACATCTGGAGGGTAGGATCTTCCGGAACACGCCACAGAAACCACTGCCTGGTCAGAAAGAGGAGGTGTGATGCCGTAGAAAAGATACGTACATAATGGAACAGAACTATGTCGTTATGTTGAGGCATCGCGTATTAATAATAAGCAGAAATCAATAACCATGCATCTCCAAATTGATGGAAACAATCAAAAGCTGCTGGTTCTCCATGATGGGTAGAAGGCAATAACGTATTAAGAGATATTATCCCCCCTTCTATGAAAAATCGTAGATGCAACAATACATCATCATGCCGAGAAGCCGGAGATCGGACCTATTTCCGAGATCCAGCGACTGGCATCTGGGATCGAAGGATGTGCGATCGAGGCTCGAGAAGGGTTGAAGGACCCAAGGACGAAAGGTACAGTATGCCTCCACGGTAGCAAGTCATGATTTTGCTATACAACATTGTGAAAGCGTCGAAGTGTTTTCCCAGCTTCTCTAAGAAATTGGCGAGAGAATGGCCATTCGTGCAAGTCGTGCAGACGATCAAGACTATTAATACCAAAGCTGTGAATGCTACTTGCTTTTTTCATCCCGGCCACGTTTGCCATAGTACTCGTTCCTAGAAACAGAAGTCAGTGTCCATTGGCAATGATTTGGCCGCAGAAGCTCACATCTTCTTATTTCTGTCGGCCTCGGTGCCCTTCCCTTCCAATCGATCCAGTGCCTCTTCGATCAAGCCAATATGGCCACGTAAGGTCCCCTCCAACTCATCCATTCGAGCCTCATGCTCCTCCAAATTGTAGATGTGATGTGAACGGAGATAGTAGGTTGAGCCGGCAATTGCGGAAAGATTTACACCGAGGAGGAGTAGAGGGTGTCGGAGAAAAGACATTGGTCCAATAGATTCAACTAATTGTCTAGAGATGTATTGAGCAGTCTATGGAGCATGTGAAATAAATCGATGAATACCTTAGATAATTGAAAGACCAGCTATGACAATGATCCGAGTGACTATGATGTCATTCGTCTTCGAATATTGTCTAGCCGAAGCACATCGCGACGCGACTTCTCGGAGTCCCTCGGTCCCAGCAGCACTAGGAAATGTCGACTTGATTTGGGCCAACGATGCTTGGTTCCTGAAGATTGCCGTGGCTAGTAGCTTCCACCTACTCTCCAGAGATGTCTTCTTCACAACCATTCCTCGCCTCTTCGCCTATCTCCCCTGCCGTTGCAGGCCGCAGATGCAAATCTCGATTCACCTACAAGCATCTTGCCCAGCTTGGTCTCTCCTCAACCACATGTCCGCTTCGGGTCATTGCCCATATAGACTTGGATGCCTTTTACGCACAATGCGAAGGTGTACGATTAGGCATCCCGGAAGAGCAGCCTCTCGCGGTTCAGGTAGGTAGTTCTCTGCATGTAGCCGAAGGCAGCACTGACACTGGAACAGCAGTGGCAGGGTCTCATTGCGATCAATTACCCAGCAAGAAAGTTTGGTCTCAACAGGCACATTACTATTACGGAAGCAAGAAAACTATGCCCGGACCTCATTATGCAACATGTAGCTACATGGAAGGAAGGCGATGAGAAATGGGCTTACCACAAAGACGCTTTTGCGCACATTGCTACGCATAAAGTTTCACTCGACCCATATCGACTTGAGTCTAGAAGGATTCTTGCTTGTATAAAGGACGCACTACCAGCACCGCCACTGCAAAGAGTTGAGAAAGCTAGTGTAGATGAGGTCTTCCTGGACTTGTCATCCCAGATACATTCTATCCTCCTCGAGAGATACCCAGAGATCAGCGGGCCAGCCCCGTATGACGATCCAACCGAACTCTTGCCCCGGCCTCCCACTACAGTGCTTGATTGGAATACAGATGCATTGGTGGATCTCGATTCCTCCGAAACAGAGGATGATGATCCCGATTGGGACGATGTTGCCATCTTGCTTGGTTCCGAGATTGTACGCTCAGTCCGTACCGCTATCAGAGAGCGACTAAAGTACACCTGTTCTGCCGGAATAGCTCGTAACAAAACGATTGCCAAGCTTGGATCCGCGCACAAGAAGCCCAACCAACAGACTATCGTACGAAATCGAGCAGTGCAGCAATTCATGGGCGGCTTCAAATTCACAAAGATCCGGAATCTGGGTGGAAAGCTGGGCGATGAAGTGGTTTCTAAATTTGGCACGGATGAAGTCAAAGAGCTGCTCTTGGCACCTATCGAGCAACTGAAATTCAAGCTGGGAGACGATACCGGAACTTGGGTGTACCACATCATCCGGGGCGAAGATTCGAGCGAAGTCAACGCTCGGACCCAGATCAAGTCTATGCTCTCAGCCAAGTCATTTCGTCCTACTATCAATAGCTCTGAACAAGCAGTCAGATGGCTACGCATATTCGTAGCCGACATACAGTCTCGACTGGTGGAGGAAGGTGTACTGGAGAACAAGCGGAGGCCAAAAGTCCTAAGTCTGCACCATCGTCAAGGTGCACAAATGCGGTCGCGCCAGGCTTCAATTCCTAGTGGAAGGCCCATCGATGAGAACTTGCTCTTCGACATTGCGAAAAATCTTCTTGGCCAGATTGTTATAGACGGCACAGCTTGGCCTTGTAGCAACCTACAACTTAGTGTTGGAGGATTCGAAGATGGACCAAGTGGCAACCGCGGCATAGGAAGCTTTCTCGTCAGAGGAGAGGAAGCCAAAGCCATGATGCTTAGTATGCGCGATGCTGATGACTGCGAATGGAGTAAGAATCATGATCAGCCTGACAAGCGTCGGAAAGTAGATCATGGAGCGATTCAGCATTTTTTCTCGAGGCAAGAAAGCCATGAAGGAACTTTTTCGGATTGTGCAGATACGCATCATGCAGAGCTAGAAGCAGATCCATTGTCAGCACGAGACACGAAGTCTGCTACGCAAGAGGAGAAAGAGTACGTGATTCCTCAAGACGGTGCTTTGGATGAGACGACCAGGGAAAGCGCACAGGCCTCATTGCGACCGGCTTCCACAACGACGTACTGCTGCAATGCGTGCAGCACAAACATTCTGATTGAAGCTAAGGAGGAGCATGAAGACTGGCACTTGGCAAGGGAACTTCAAGCTAAAGAAAAGTCAAATGCTCGATCGGAGACTCGATCAGATCCCCATAGGCGCGCTTTGTCCTCGGCATTTAATAAGAGATCCGCAGTCTCGAAAGCAAGCAATAACGGCACCGTGCAAAAGAAGATGCCACACGTGGAAAAAGGTCAAAAAACCCTGGCGTTTTCGGCAATTCGTGAAATTTAGCTTCAACCGTCCAACCAGAAAACTACCGATACATCTGGATATGCAATATTGACAGTCGATTGACTTTTAATACTAACGCTCACCTACTCGTACCGTCCAAATGATATTGAATTGCAGACTACCAGATGCATTTTGGGTTTACAGAGATCCGCCAACCTACCAAATTAGATGGGATAGCGCCCCGCTATTGGCCGTTGAACCGTTGATGCGGATTTGACTTGCTTGGCGAGCAACTTCTATCCCTGCGCTTCCTCAGATCATCGCTAGGGCTACGTATTGTGATTGAGCATGCAAACACGCGGATTGCAATTTGCACCTGAATATGTTTGGGACTCGCCACACACCCGACCTACGCACCAAAATTGGAGGTTTAATGTATCCAACATCCAGGTGAGTTTTACTACTTCAAGCTATGGCTATGAGCCCAAAACTAACACCAACCTACTTTGAGGGAATCTGTACATACTTTATTCTGTGTCCCTGCACATTCCCCGCATTCATCGCTCGAATGGGATGCGTTTCACGGCCTACATCATGCTCTGATGTGTGACACACAGAGTCTGCATTACACTTTCATCTCCGCTCCCTTGTCTTACCTTGTCTTAAAGAACATTTATGGTTAGCGTCTTGCGGGGGACTTCACAGTGAAGTCTACGTTATTCTTGTTACATATTTACACTATTAGTCACTTGTCCCTTTCAGTTGACTCGACTCTCGGATTCGTTGCTGCTATTGCTACATTTTGAAATCCATCCTGAATTTGGTCGACGTCACAATGCCTTCACTCCAGCATCCTTCGTGTCCAGTGCTGAACCATGAGCTTCAACGGATTCGCAGCAAGCATACAGTAATTGCATCAACAGGCTGCACAAGGGACTTCTGCCAATCAGGTCGGATGACCCGCACAGACGAGCCTAGAGGTAAGGTTATACCAGAACGCCGTACTCTCACTCGCTCCCAGAAACTAGATTGCCAGACGAGATACTGAATTTGCTGACTTCGAACACTTAACAGTGGGCGAGAACCGTTCGCTCCAGGTAGTCGAGCGAGAGGCAATCGATTTTCTACGAGTCCTCCGCGAGGAAGGTTTTTATGACAGCGAAGACGCATTCCAGAATCGCCTGGACCAGGTAAAGAGCGAGATCGAAACGGGTTCAACAGAAGGCGTTGTACGAGATGATCTTTCGTCCGCAAAGATAGGTGGAACCTGGACGCAGACGTACGAAGAGCTCGAGTTTGGTATCCGTCGAGCTTGGAGGAATGCAAGGAAGTGCATCATGCGGTCTCATTGCGAAGAGCTCAAGCTCTGTGACCTGCGGAAAGTCACTTCAAGTGTAACGATGGTTAGCGAACTGGTTAAAGGAGTCCGCGACGCCTTCAATGGGGGCAACGTCCAGCCCACAGTCTTCGTGTTTCCACCACGCACTGTCAACGCTAGAGGACCTATGATTTGGAATCATCAAGTCCTTCAATTCGCTGGGTACGAGATCGAGGGCGGTGTGATTTTGGGGGACCCAATGAGCGTCAACTTAACCAATGCAATGATTGATCTCGGATGGCAGCCTCCTGAGCCGAAGGGCCGGTGGGATCTTTTACCGCTAGTCGCAATGGCAGAGGGTGACTGTCCAGCTATGATCGAGCTTCCTGCGGATCTTCGAAAACTGGTCAATATTCGACATCCCAAGTACACGACCGAATTTGAAAACCTAGACCTCAAATGGGTTGCTTTTCCAGCATTGACGAGGATGGGTTTTGACGTTGGCGGCGTCCAGTATACTGCAACACCTTTCATTGGCTGGTATGTATATTCATCTAGGTATCTATCGTCCTTGGAGCTCACAGTACAAGGTTTATGGATGCCGAAATTGGGGTTCGTGATTTGGCCGACTCATTCCGTTATAATGTACTACCAAATATCATCGACGCCCTTGGATTTACTCGCGATAAGCTACATGGCGATATCGAGGTCTTCGAAGACCTTCCGGAGTATGAAAAGCTTTCAATGCTGGTATGCAAATTTATTATGAAGGGGCTACGACCTTGTCTGACAATGTGCATCCTAGTCAATAGCGCAAGCCGAGTTGAACTACGCAGTTCATTGGTCTTTTCTACAAGCGAAAGTCAGCATGACTGATTCTCTCACCGCTTCAATGAAATGGTGTCGATACGATGATGACTTCAGGGAAAATAATGGGTACAGGCTGCCGGCGGATCCATATTGGCTGGCACCACCTCAAGGTTCTATCGTTCCTCGTAAGTCATGATCCCAGAGCTCCGTTGCCCTATCGAGGTTGCTTCGTGAGTCTCAAGTATGTTGCGGGAGCAGCCTGAACCTAAGACTAGTCGCACGACTCAGGTACAATTCTTAAGGAAATGTGCTGACTCAAAATACATTCAGTTTGGCATCGGGGCGGTGCTCCAAATTACCAGCCGAAACCTATGATTTGTAAACACGTGCAAGACCCGATCAAGGCTTGGAGAAGGGAGAAGCTAAAAGGGCCTGCTGGTGTCCAAGAATCGAAACCCACGATTGGGGCCAAAGAGCCAACAGCTATTGCGGCAGGGAAAGAGTCAGAAACAGGCATCATGGCTGACCAAACCAAGGTGGCCCTTCGACGTAAAAGCCTACAATTCTTCCATTGGATCCCGAAGGAAGTAAGTGGGTTGGAGAACAGGATAGCAGCAGATCCCGAAACATTGCAGACCGAAAAGTTTCTTCGACGAAATAGCCTGCAGCTGTTCCCATTGATCCAGGAGGTACAGTCATCGGAAAATGGCACTCGGCGCATTTCAATCTTCTTCTGTAGTGCTGGGACAGTTGCAGAAAAGCTCGCCAGCAAGCTCCATGGATGGTTGAAGAGTCTCGTTAAAGACTCTTCTGATTTACGCTTATGCTCACGGTCAGAGCCTTTGAGCAAAGTAAGCGTCTCTGATCTTACAGCAAACAACATCCTACTGTTGGTCGTCAGTTCTACCGGACAAGGAGAAATTCCGCCTAATGGACTCGGTCTTTTAAAAGTCTGCAAAGACATCTTATCCAGTGGGTTCGCAAATCAGAACCGTGATTTCATGTACGCTGTTTTTGGCAATGGTGACAGCCGTTATTCTGCTACCTATAATGGTGCGGCAATAAGGATCAATGACCATTTGACACAAGTCGGAGGATATCCTCTGGTCGCTGGAGTCTTCCCGGCAGACACGGCCGTAGACCCACTCCCACTATCAGCTTTGAGATCGTGGTTGAACAAGCTGCAGCCAAGCATTGTTGATCAACCCCTCAAGAGCCTTGCAACGGCCGTCGTAAAGTCGCCGATCGATGACAAACACACCGCCGTATTCGTGAAGGTGACACCTATAGTAGAGCTCCGTCAAAAGTACGAGGACTACCACGATCGCATACTTTCAACCCATGGTGAAGCTTCGATGGTTGGTGGAAGCCAAGGCACCCACAAAAACAGATCAATGCTCCTGACAATTGACATCGATAACGAATGTTTTGAAGAGATGAGCTGTATACAGATTCTTCCATCAAATGCACCTGCAAAAGTGAACCAAGCGCTTCAGTCGCTTTGCGTCAAGAGTTTTGACATTGTGGATTTAGGCTTGGATTGGAATAACCCGACGTACTTGACGTTCCTGACAAACTACGTTGACCTTGAAGTCCCATTCTCGGATGTCGAAAGTCTCGAGGCAGTGGAATTGTCATGTCACAAAGGTCTGACGAGAGCATTGCTGAGCCAATCATCAGTCCAGGAAGTCTTGGAGCGTCTCCACACCACTCTAGTCCAGATGAGTGACCGTCAGAGAGGCGAGTTCATCCATGACCTTTGTCAAAACATGCCACTGCTACATACCAGGACTTATTCTATTGCTTCGTCTTGGCACTACTCTCCGAGTTGCGATCAAGTCAATCCACGCACTGGCCGCCAGGTCGATATAATGGTGAAAATATTTCCCCGTGGACGTTTCAGTCAAACCTTTGTGAATGACTCAGTGTACCGCGAAGCATCCCTTAGATACCGGATCGTCGACTCTCCATCGGGCAGCATCCTCCGCACGAATCACCTCAGGCCCTTCATCGTAGTGGCAACCGGGGCAGGATTTGGCCCCATCCGCTGTCTCTTGCAATGGCGCATTAGCACTATCCGCGATGCTCTCGCAATGGGGAAATCCTTTCCAAGTCAAGGATCTAAAATTTCCCTGTTCCTTGGGCTCAAGCCGCCAGACCTAGAATTGATAGTCGATGTTTTGAACGAAGCCATGTCGCTCAACCTCATTGACATGCTGGACATTGTGTTCAGCAACCCGGCCAAACGTCGTGTGTATCATAGTCTCCGACTTTCTCCGCGGCATCTGAGGAAAAAGCTATTCAAGCAAGAGGGTATGGCGTTCATTTGCACAAACCAGGTTGCGGCGAAGGCAACCAAGAGCACCTTTAATGACATTCTTGGCGGGCGTGTGGGAGAGATGCTGGGTGAGCGATATGTGGAGGAGGTGTTCTAGGGCGAAAAGCGATGGGTGATTGCATGCGATACTTTTATTCAAATTCGACTATCTCATCTACCTTTTTGGTATACAGTCTGGCCGCATTCCTCCAGCATTTCCCTCTGCACCAGAGCTCCGGTTTTTGCCAACACCACGTCTTAAAGGCAGGATAGCGAAAAAGGCTCTGTTCAGGGGAAAGCGGATTGAAGTGGTTGATAGCTGTGGATGGATGGCTCGTGAAGCTGTCAATGCTTTGCGCTTGCCGTGCTTACAGTACGTTCCCTAACAGAAAAGGGAACTACAACGTAAAGCAGATTGGATTACGGATTCGGTTTCCTTCTTCCGAAGCAAAGGCATCGGGCTGAAGGCAGACGAACTTGAGGTCATGCCCTACGAAAATATCAGTGAAGGCATCTTACACCAAGTACCCCGCCCAATTTTCGAATGGAAAGAGCAAATTCTGGTAATTGCAAAAGCTTCGAGGTGGATATCATCCATGCGGTCTGCTGCAGAACGCTTACCCAAAAGATGGCAATTCTAGTATCGTAGAGGCCTACCTTCCATGTCCAATACTCGCATTGGGATACCCAAATCGATGTTCCAGCGACCTGTTTTGGGCTTGAATCCATAAACGCGGAAAGTCTGAAGAAGAACAGCAAACAAGATTGCTACTCTTTCTGACAAGCTTTGTCACGAGGCCACTCACTCCCCCTTTTTCAAGCATCCGATGTTGGAAGTCTCTTGCCGCTGGCGCCAACTAGCTTCATGACCCAGTATCATGCCATCGAGAGTGCTCGTTTCGGTCGTTTGCTTTTCTGGTGTGTGCTCAACCGAGTAAGTGGAGTCTTCCGAAAATAGAAGGCGGGCATCGATCAGACTGGGCGACAATCCGAAGATGTCCGCTGTTTTGGTCCTTCTCGAAATATCGCACTCCAAATAGTCAAAGAGCATCGCCCGCGTATGGTAGCAGTAGTGGCGGACATAATTCCGGGTTGCCATCTATCACACGACGACCAAATTCCTTCATGCGATTCATCGCCATCCAGCATAGACGAATGTGGTATTTGCAATGCCACGACGGACTGAAAGACCTTCTTCCGACGCCGAGTGCGGAACGGGCAGCTTTGCATACTATTCAATCGGTGGTTTACACACTGCCCTGCATGGTATAAATGCACTCTGGCAACGCGAGAGGCAACCTCCTTGCCGAGAAATCTGCAGGCTGCGAAGCATATTCCAGGACCATTGGCAAGGTCTGCTGTAGGACAAAACCTATTCAAGCACTCATGCCTCACCGTGTGGTCATCAACGGTTGCCTGCATTGTGACTAGACTTTCGCTAATGTAAGATGTAAAGCTATTGGTCCACGGCTAGTTGCTTATGCAGGTACTTCCGCTTATCGTGCATTCGTCCAGAGGCGAAAAGAAAGATGGTCCACATCTTTGAAAAAAACTCATCTCTGATTCTCCACCTCGCTGACGTGCACGACAGTCTGTCGATTCCAGCCTCTGAGATCTCTCAAGGCCATATATACTTCTCTACTTTTGGCAAGATCTCTCTTTTTGGCAAGCCTCCATGTCAAGTCACGCGGCTACTCAATGCTGCTATGAACAATAATGGCGGTAATTCACATGTGATCTCGAGCCCGTTTCCTTGGAACTCATTCAACCTAGCGTCTCCGCGGTGAAGCCTAACAGCCAGTTCTTCTTGATATATGGCCTTCGTCTGGGCGAATTACAGCCATGAATTTATGCCACTGTACCCTGTTGCACGTGCGTTCTCTTCTACATCCTGAAGAGTGTACCGACGGGTATCTTTGCTTGACAATCCAGAACTTTTCTTCCAACATCATCGATACATTGCAACCATGGGTTCGTACGGAGAACCCGACCTCCAAGATTGGCTCGAGTCACATCGATATCATCACACGGCATTCTCCCTACCCCTCCTCGCCTCCGCTGTCAGAGCCAGTAACCTGAAGATCGTTGTTGTGATCCCTGCCCGGGAGGTTGCCAACACTATCGGGGCAATCATCTTAGAGACAATAAACCCCTTGAAAGTGGCTGGTATCGTCTCTTGCATCATCGCTATCGACAACAGATCTGTTGACAATACAAGCGCTGTGGCAGCCGCTCATGGCGCCTCTGTTCTCCAGCGAGCAGATATCGCCTCGGAGCTAGGCCCTTCCCAGGGTAAAGGCGATGCTATGTGGCGCGCATTACAGGTCATAGATGGTGATATCGTGGCCTTCTTAGACGGAGACACAGCTGATCCAAATCCCGCACATTTGCTAGGCATTCTTGGTCCTTTAATCATGGATGAGAATATCCAGATGGTAAGGGGCTGCTTCGACCGGCCTTTTAAACAACCCAATGGTGAATACCGCCCGCACGAAGGGGGTCGCGTGAACGAGCTTGTGGCGAGACCACTTCTGAATATCCACTTTCCACAGCTTGCAGGATTCCGGCAGCCGCTGGCGGGAGAGTTTGCAGCACGCCGGTCGTTGCTCGTGAAGCTGCACTTTCCAGTCGGGTACGGAGTTGAGATTGGCACACTGATCGATACATGGCGGATGGTGGGTCTCGAGGGTTTGGCAGAGGTGGACTTGGGGACGAGACAGAGTAAGCCTCCCAGACAGAGATGTCGATTTGAGTGCTGAACGTCAGGGATAGACAATCACAAGCCCCTCAGAGAACTGGGGATGTTGGCTTTCGCGGTGGCCAATACGCTTGAGAGGAGATTAGGGCGTGGGAGTGGGTGTGAAGGCAGGATGTGGTTACCCTGGGAAGGAAGATACAAGGATAGTTCGAGTCTGGAGAGGCTACCGGTAACGGAGTACTTGAGTCATGCTAATAGGGTACGTGGCCAAAATGAACCGCGAATGGATGACTGACGTCGATGATCTAGATGACTCCTCCCCCTGACGCCATGCAACACTGGCCACATCCGTCCTTCATTGACGTGGAAGCGGTCAACAATCTTCGTGACATTGGTGGCTATCCTGTCTCATACGGCGTCTCTGTACGCCGCAAGTTGGTGTACCGGAGCGGATACTTGGACGACTTGACTGAGGAAGGTCGATTGCAGATCCAGAAACTAGGCATCAAGAAGATATTTGACCTGCGGAGCTTTTTGGAAGTCCGCAAATCGAAGAGAGAAAACTGCCAGTACGCAAGCTGGTTAGCATCGTCCGACGGACCCGAGAGGATTGTGGTCCCTGTTTTCTGCGACGAAGATTTTGCGCCTGAAGCTTTAGCAGTACGATTCAAGGACTACGCCGACATAGGCACTGAGGTGAGATCTTCCTCTCCAGTAGAGCAATTGCGACTGACTGTCGTAGGGTTTCGAGAAGGCCTATCACTGTATTCTTATTAATTCTGGACCAGCTATCAAAACCATCCTTCTTCATCTTGGCAGCTCTGCTCCTACGCCCATCCTGATCAACTGTACGGCGGGCAAAGACCGCACTGGTGTCCTCATCATGATTTTACTGCTACTGGCGGGCTGCTCCACCGAGGTAGTGGCGGAGGAGTACCACTTGAGCGAACAGGGACTAGGGCCAGCTTGGAAGGCGGAAGCTGTCGGCCGGTTGTTGAGGCATCCGGTTTTTAACGGATCGAATAGCCATGGTGTTCTCAGGATGGTGGGTGCCAGGGAAGAGGTCATGAGGGCCGTGGTACTGATGGTGGAGAGGCAGTGGGGTGGGGTAGAGGGTTTCTTACGTGTGATGGTTGGAGTTGAGGAGGATACGATCGAGCGGGCCAAGGACGTGCTGAGAGACGTGGATGGATCAGGATCATAGATGCTGGTTTCACGACATGGTATACCTTTGTCTTGAGCTCTGGACTGCGGCTTCGAATGATGTTTGTCTCTTTATCTCATTCTCTTTGTGGAACAACGCCTTCATTTATCCACGCTTTAAAATGCATGTTGGGTTTTACTGACGTATCAAGAAATCGAACCATATCAGCAACACACTCAGATGGTTCTAATCCTGGCAGCGATGTCCTAATGATATCTCCCTAGATCTTTCCATCTAATTAATCCAAACACGCTGCACCTCGTCCCTCTTTAAACGCTTCGATTTAACGCAAGAGAGCATACTCCCGTCTTCCACATCCTCTTCTGCGTTAACTGCAGCCCTCCTTCGCTCCTCCACCTCTACCATCGCTTGTGTAAATTGTTTCCCAGTCTCAGGCTCCACTTCGGCCGTCCTGCGCAACGAAGTCTCACGCTGGCGCCCTACATCTTCTACTTTACCGCCCTGTGGTACTCTCCTCATAGGCGAGAAAGCATACGTACGTGAGAATTCTCGGACGGGTTGTTGTGCCGGTAGCAGGGTCTGCTGCTGAGAACTCGCTCTGTTGCCATATGTCAACTAATCAATTATTACTAGTTCAACGGATACACTTACACAGGGGCTTTCCTCGCTTTGAGGCTGATGATTTGCCGGCGGATATCTGTCCTGTCATTAGGGAAGAGTTTGAAGTTGGCCACGGTGATATTGCAGAGGCTGATAAATCGGATGGCTTTGTCATGATTCGCTGTTGCATATGTACGTGCATCCGTGATACCAGTGGCCTTGTTGCCACCCTCTTTCGAATCGAACTTGTCCTCTAATCTCGAGACATTTGGCCTCTACCCTCCATCGCGGCTCATGGAAGGATTCGTACACTGCAGTCGTGGGTGGTCATTCCACGATTAGCTTGGCTTTGCAGATACTTGCGATGTCTCTTTTTCTTTGAGTGATTGTTATGCCGCCATCGAGCATGACTTTGAAGGAATTATGCCTGTTGTCGCCGGACGGTAACTCTAGGTTGATCCATGCTCCCCTGTTCGCTACCTTGATAGCGAGATCTCCCTGAATGATTCTGAAAGGTTGGCATGACTCGGTGGGTTGCGTAGAAGGTGGCCGTGAGGCTGATGATAAAGCCAATGAGAAGTGCTGTGTTGGATTTTCAGGGGAAGGTGATTGAGAAGATGTTTGGGTACAAGATATGTTCGAGAAAAGGGTAAGCCGAATGCTTGTACTGACACTCGGTGATAGATGTAGACTTATTTGGTGGGCGGATCTGCCACTACTAAGGTAAGTAGGTAGGTATCTTTGATAACAGTCTCGAAAATGGTTGCAATCATATGACGTCAAAAGTGAGGATATTACAACTAGGCCACCTTTCACAATTCAACTACCGTCTTCAAAATCATACTGGTTTTCAATTGAGTCTTACTTTCCTAAGCATCGTGGAGGACACTTTGGATTCCTCCAATGAACTCGCAATTCCACAAGTTCAATCGAAACTTCACCTTCAATTCTAGCAGTCTCCCGCAATCCCTGATTAAAACACTTCTTCGAGGGCAACCTCACGCGTCTTACCCCTTTCTCTAAACCAGATCATTCTTCCCGTCATCGTCAGCTACCGCTTCAGAACTTGGCAGTTCTACGAGTTCAGCTGCGTCTCAAGACTCGCATCTGCAAGTTACCTCTTTTCTTTTCCCCCTTGAGCTTCTCCTTGAAAGCCCTTACTAACATTCTACCCTTCAAGGTCTTCTCAAACACACCGATCTTTGGCCCTGTTATATCTCATCTGAGAGTACTCAGCCAGGTCGAGTCGTGACACGGAACTTTCCAATGGCCATCACTGTCATCGAGGAGAACGGAGATCTCATTGCCGAAGTTATTGAGTATGACGACGAGCTCAAAAATGGCAACGGCAATGGACCGGTCAAACAAACCCAGCAATTCCTTGTTTCTAAGGAGATTTTGATCAAAAACTCGACGATCTCTGCGAAAAAGTTTGTTCCTCCTCATCGGAGGGTATCTCGGATGGAAATGGTCAGGCTAGACGAGGGTAGTATTGCGAGTATGAATATATGGTTGCGGATCTTGCACGGTACTGATCCGGACCACTATGTGCCGTTGGAAGAAATGTGGCGTCTGGTGGCAGCTTGTGACAAGTACCACTTCAATCTCACTTTACTGAAACCCTGGTTTGCGGAGTGGTACAAGAAGTACGACAACAAACAGTACTATCGAAATTGGGCTTCCAAAGATGATCACAGAATTGTTCGACTAGACCCACGGGCCTTGCTCTATCCGTGCTATATTTTCGACCACGCGGAGGGCTTTATGGAAGCGACACGCTTCCTAAGCTACAATGCTGTTGGACATATCACTGAGTACAATCCCACAACCCACCACAATCTGCGGCTTCCGAGTCGCGTCATCCGTAAGATGTCTTACCTAAGTCTGGTGCCTGTTGCTAATGTAGCGTATCAGAACAGCTGAATGCGGCAAAGGGTCGTCTTCGAACCGTAATTCACAATGAGCTTTTTCGCCCAAACGAGGATCTGCTCAAAGCAAGCTGCAATTGCAAAGAGAAGACTCTGTTTTGCTACGAGAAAGCAATGTATGATATCGAGGTCTGGCCGCTCGAGCGTACATGTCAAAAGTCATCCATAAGAACCATTATCGAGCGGCTAGACGATTTCTCCTTTACAGCCGAGGAAGGTGCTTGCAACTCTTGTCGCCAAGACTATAAGGCAACTGTGAAGGCTGCTCAAAAAAGAACACGGTTTTATTTCGATGGATTGTGTCTCGACTGCATGGACCGAACGAAGCCCATGACAAAAGATGAAGACATGGACTACTGGCAGCATGACACTCTTCGAGAGAACGACTGGATCCACGGCTGCCGAGGCGGCAAACACCGCCAGCCAACCTGGTATTTCTCCTTCATGGGGCGTTTAGAGATCAGAGATCGCCTTCGTCGCAATCAACGAGCCAGAAAATGCAGCAGGGAATCAGATTGAGGAGTCATGACGGAGGTTGAATGATCTAACTCTTGGGAGAGGATGGCTCGCGAGAAACATTGAAGACGTACTCTTTATAATTCTATATCAGAAGGGATGGATGGTCATTAGAAGATATCAAATTGGCACACCAAGCTGGAAGAGCCGGTATCAGGCATGGGCTGACACTCTGGCATTGACGTCATCGAAGGATAGCTCTATGGTCAAGACATTTTCTTTCTTTTGAGCTTCTTTGCTGGAGAAGAAGCTCATGCATCACTGTATTAGCAAGTAGCTAAGCACGTTGCGAAGCTCGAGATGGCTATTTCAGCGAGATTTCGCAGCGATGCAGATAATAGCTCTCCATCTGCTAATGAATAAGTTCTCAAGGCTGATCAATCACATCAAAATGTTATTGAAGACCAAAAGGGGCAGGTGCAGCCACGGAATGCAATCCAGAAGCTACTTTATACTACTAATACGCTAAGCGATTAAGCGACGTCTCGAATAAATCACTCGTTCTTATATCACCTCGAATGAACAGGGAACAACCCGTCATTTGCGTCACACCGGTCGACCATGCTTCCTCATTGGACGTTATCGCTCTCTTGGAGGAGGTCGCTTCCCAGCTCGCTCCAGAAGAAGTACAACAACACACCGGGATACTCAGCCGTCGGATCGTACCATTTGCGGCTGCTTGATCTAAGAGGCTTCTAAAGAAAAGGGTCAAAGGGATCGGAGCACAAGTAGAGTGAGAATCGCAGTCTACTTCGACAAGCCCCTCTGTAGTGACCCATCACTATCTAGTATAGATCTAGCGTACATGTTGCTTCTTGATCAATGAACAATCGTGGTGACATTTTTGCTGCAACTCTTGCTCTCCTACGTATCTCCCCTTTCTCCCAAATCGGTATTTTACCTCGCACATCTCTCGATGTCCACTGCCCAATATCTCAGTCTCTCACTTATCGACGCCTATTTCTTCTTGACATCTCGACATCTCACTCCTCGATATTTGGACATTTCGATGGCTGCTGCCTCGTCAGAAGCGCAAGTTCATCGGACCACTCATCAAGCCCAAGGCGTCCGTAAGTCTCTGCTGCACCACCTCTTCACAGGGAAGCTATAGGTGGAGGATATCATCACGAAGCGTGTAAGTCAAAAGCGAGCAGCCAGGCAGCCATATGCGCAGGCTCAGAGGAGACTACCTGAAGCAGCGGTAGTGGCAGCAAGGGCGCCTCATCTTGGCTAACCCTGGCGAAAGGTTTGGGTGGCAGCTTTGAAGTCCGGAAAATTGGAGACTTGGGCAAAGAAGAGATTCGACTTGTGATGACAGGACCTTTGCTTTGTCTGATTCGCGGGGCAACAATATGCAATGCTGCCTTAAGTGAAAAAAAAAAATTAAGACGTACCTACCGCTCTCAGCAAATACCTCACCGCTCGGACTGTTTCATGAGCGTGCCTACAAATGCGCACATGACAGTATCAATACTTTAGTTAGCACGTTAGATACCTCTTGTATCCTTGATGAATAGTCACACTACAATAGATGTTTTTGACGACGTACTGTGATTGCTGTGATATATATGTATTGAGTCTAAAACACTCTTATCGGACTCCACTTCGACCATATCAAGAAAGTGGTGACAGTGCTGCCCCCTTTTTCGCTACTCTATTGGTACGGTGTGCGCATTTGCAGGCACGCCGTAGCATAGGGCTTACTTCACCCAGATTAGCGTGACCAAGCACGCTAATTGCCCCCACTTCTTGCCTGCCAGTCTTCTCCCATTTCTTCTTCATCGCTTCGCACTCTTCTTCTTTCACATCATTTCATCGTTCCACACTATTCATCTCCAAAGAAGAGACCTTTGGCTCTTATCTATTGCTGCGTAAAGGAACCAGCTGGCCGAATCTCTATAAGGACATCGAAAGTCAAGACATTTGTCTTGCTGGACCCTCGCTGCCTAACCCACCGACCGGTTTTCCGGATAGCCTTGCCAACGGGACAGGATCATCTGCTGGATTTCCTGTATTCTTTCCACCACATTCTCTGCCGTGAGCAATTCCAGGCTTATCCAGGCACTTGTTTACACAAACATCTTCCGTAGACAAGCCATGTCCCGTCGCGACCCGCGAGACGATCGTGATCGTCGAAGAGGAGACAGAGGAGGCCGCGAGGAACCCGTCCCTGCCTCCCAGAGAGAACGACCGAGACCGTCCAAGCAGAGCGCCTTGAACGAGTTTTTCGTTGCTGGTGATGGCATCCATCGCGAGGTCTTGCAGCGAGAGATCTGCAAATATCTCGGTCCTGAAGCGTACTCAAGGCCATCAACTTATAATGTTTGACGAAGTGCTTGCCAGTGGCGAGGTATTTTTGACTGACTTCTGTCCAGGGGAACAGTGGTTATGTTGTCACTGCTGTCCGACCGTTCACATCAGTCAGTGTGATCAAATTTTCAACTGCTGCTTCGGCCATCTGCTAATATGTCTCCACTATCGATAGAAGATGTTAGATGACCTGATCGAACTTTCCAACTCATACGCCGCGGAGAATCGTGAAATGAGGAAAAGAGGCCAAGGTGAGAGTATCAGCTCGTCTTATAAGCCACATAGCTAAAAATGGGTTCAGATATATCCTATGGAGAATCCGAGACCAGTCGGCGCCAGGAGATGAGAACAGGTGCAGATGAGCCTCCGTATCCAGAACGTTTCGCATCCCAGACCACATACGGGGTGCCTCCTCCACAGCCTGCATACTCGACGGGCGCTGGTTCTGCCGCATATCCAGGATCCGCGTATCCTTCAGGATCCAGCTATCAAGCAGGCCCAAGCTATCCAGCAACTTCAGGGTACCTAACCCCAGGACACATTGCTTCTATAAGACCTAGTAACAGTGATTCGAATTATACCTACGGAGAGGAGTATATCAGCTCAGCCCCACCATTCAGGCAGACATCCACATATCCAAGCACAGGAGGATATAGGGAACCTAGAGAGGATTACAGGACAAGTTCCAGAGCAGACCCCAGGGACACAAGGATGGATCCCAGGGATCCTAGGCTGGATCTAAGAGACCCAAGGGTGGATCCAAGAGACCTCAGGATGGATCCGAGAGACCCCAGGATGGATCCCAGAGACCCAAGATTAGATCCACGCCCGGATCCTAGAACCATACCGAGCTATCCTTCTTCTTATGTGACCTCGCCTTCAGATGCGTCAATGCATGGAGTCGTCGATGATCCTAGAGCATATGATTACATGTCCACAATACCACCCCTCCAGTCCGGTAGAGGTGGGTCTTTTACTCCCTCCGGAGTTCCTACCCGTGGATACGACCCTCGTGATTCCCCTCAGATGAGAGACGGCTACAGGACTGAACCCATCCGGGAGGAACGTCGTTCTCGAAGATAGAATGTTATGATATTCTTAACCCCATCTTGTCTGCCCTCATCTCTGGTATACTGCCCAATGGCTCGGTTTCCCACGAACTACCTGGGCAGTTAGACATCCAAAGTCCTCTTGTGGTTGTCACAACGGGCATGTCGTTTCTGGCTCCTCAGGCTTTCATCTTTTATTTGGTTTCAGGATCTCGAGACCATCACCAAATGGATCGTTGAAGTGGGAGGGTTCTGCAGCTCTACCTATCCAACAGCATATGCCTGGATTCACCTGTCTGTTTTCATGATCGAGACTCCATCTATCCTAGCCACGGTTCGGCCTTTGACAGCCTGTGGTCCACTAACCACAAATACCCTGTGGTCCGAGGCTAGTCTACTTGAAGTCTTGGATCCTTCATTTTGTATATGCGCGATGTCATTTGTTCACGCCGGAATATGTATCTTCTCTTAGGTGAACTTTTAATCGATAGCGTTGATGCAGGACCGAATTCGACTCACAAGGAAGCCGGAGGCGTTTGGAGAGGCTGAAAGTTATTTGAAGATAGTTTGTAGGCTATGTTTCACGGCCGCCTCAGGAGGGTATCGTTCTCGGCCAGCTTTCATGAGTCCTGCTATACCCTCACCTAATGGCCTTGGACACCATATACACCAGTTTTTGCTTGCGTTATTCTCCTTTGCATTGCGTTGCCGCGGCTGGGGAAATTTGCTACGTCATTACAGAAGAAATAATGTTTTCTACTCATGATGAACAATAATCTGTGTGTCCGGCGACTGCGCTGCTATTCTAGGCTTGAATGAAGGCCACCCGCCTACGCTTTGGAATACTGGAAGGGCCTGGACCTAGCTTGACGGACGAACTCCCGCCCGTTGCAACGTAAATTGGCACCTCAGGATACGATTGGCAGCCGCCTTACTTGTACAATGCATCCGTGAAAGGCAAAGATTTCCCGGATGGTCAGAATCGCACAGAGTATCGGATCTCTTCTCGACCGGGATTCGGAGCTTTGTTCGTGGATCTAACCGGTACAATTTCCAATCAAAGTGCTTTCTTGACCTTACTGCTGGTGGATTGGATGAGACGTAATTTGTTTCGCTGGGTACGTCTCAAGCTATTCTTCTGCTGGAAGGATCTACTCTCGCGGCTGGTGGACCAAGCAGAAACTTATATGGGCATCAGTGATTGCCAGGTGGATTTTTCTAGAGCAAAGAGGTCATGCATTCAAAGAGATTTAGCCTAATGACTTCGCCTTGGTAGCGGGTTCTCCTCGATGCCCAACCTCCTCGATACCGCGGCGATTTTACAATATTTTCTCTCGGGTTGTTTCGTGAATCCACACAAGCATGCGCAATTGGCCGTAGACACACAATGACTTGCCTAGCATTAGCATAATGACAGCACAATTTTGCCTCATGTAGAAGATTTTGCAGCAGCTAATTATGTGTACTCATGACCGCTTCACCGCTATGAGGGTGAAGCAGCCGTGATTGGGCATCCATTATATTGTGTTCAGCCAGTAGGAAAATCGCCAAGAAAGCTTCCACTTGCACCACCCTCTACTTTAGTTTACACAAATTGACCATTTCTCCACCACCTTAAATGCCTTAATCGTAACGGCTCTTACGCCTTGAATGACCCCTCTATCTGTTTGCAGCATCTACTCCTAAGTTACTGCTCAAGACACCCTGCTATTTCGCGTCTCACGGCTCACACAAGGAGAAACATGTCACGGCGAGGCTACCCCGCGAGTGAGATTTACGAAGAGCGTGAGCGAGATTACTACCCACCCAGCGGCCATGGCCGGCGTACTGTTTACGACGAGGAAGTCGAGATACGGGAGCGTCGGAGAGTGCCAGAGCGAGAAACAGACTTCCTCCGAGAAGACTACGGCCGGCGGGAAGCTGGACCCCTGGTGTTGAGAGAAGACAAGAGGGAACGTTCACGTGATAGACCACGACGTAAGGAAGTTGAGGCAGACGAGGTGATTGTTGCCAGAGGACCAAGAGAGAAGGAGAAATTGCGAGACAGGGAGATTGTGGAGGAGGACGTGATCTTTGCCAGAGGCGCTCCAAGAGAGCGTGAGAGACCTCGAGAGAGAGAGTATGTGGAACGGGAAGAGATCGATAGAGAATTAACCTACAGGCCTAGGGGTGCCCCTGTGGCAACGGAGAGGGAAGAGTACGTCTACCGTCGAGCAGAGCCAGAACCTCTGCCACCACAGCAGGTTCGTCAGGAACGCGAGGAGTACATTTTTCGAGCGCCGGTGATCAGAGAACCCAGTCCCGCCAGGACGGAAATCTCGATCAGGGAAAGAGAGAGGGAGAAACCGCGAGAGAGGGACTACAGGGATGAGGAGATCATTATCAGAAGGGATGAGAGGGAGAGGGAGAAGCCGCGAGAGAGGGACTTTAGGGATGAGGAGATCATCATCAGAAGGGATGAGAGAGAGAGGGAGAAGCCGCGAGGGAGGGACTTTAGGGATGAGGAGATCATTATCAGAAGGGACGAGAGGGAGAGGGAGAAGCCGCGAGGGAGGGACTTTAGGGATGAGGAGATCGTCATCAAGAGGGACGAGAGGTCTAAGGGGCCGCCCAGGGAGAGAGAAAGAGGCTTCGAAAAAGAAGAGATCACAATTTCAGATCGTAGTTGGAGAAGCCCACGCGCGGCGAGCTATGAGAGAGAGTCTCTTGTTGTCAGCAGTGGCGAACGAGAGCGGCCACGTGCAAAGTCAAGAGGTGACTTTGGCGAAGAGGGGCAGATGATTGTCCGCCGTGACGAGGGTCGATCCAGGGCAGAATCCAGAGGAGGTTTCAGGGAAGAAGAGCAGATCATTGTTCGCCGCGACGAAGGTAGATCTAGAGCAGGGTCTAGAGGAGGCTTTAGGGAAGATGATATAACCATACGGCGTGGCGAGAGAGAGTGGGAAAGGCCTCGTGAGAGACCTCGTGAGAAATCCAGGGAGAGGAATTACGACGATATTATATTCCGACATGACGATTACAAAGGTCGGCATGAGGATCAAATCATTATCAGACGCAATGAGAGGTCGCCTTCTCCCGAACCTGAGCCAGAGCCGGAACCTGCACCTGTCCGAGAGCTGGAACCTGTACGAGCCCCGCCAATCCATCAGGAGATCATAACGCACCACCGACATATAGACCACGGTAGGCTGCTCCTGCTTCCTGGCCGTTCACTCGCTTATCGCATTTAGGCTTCGAGCGAGCACCCGAACCACCACGCGCGAGAACTCCACCACGTCCGAGGTCCCCTTCTCCAGTTTCAGTACGTGACGAGCGAATTGAGATTCGTCAGAGGCAAGTTCAACGATTCCAGCCTAATGGGTCTATCGAATGCTAACGTTTCTTTACAGTGGTACTCGTAATGGCCGTCACTATGACGATGATATAGTCTTTCAGCGGGAAGCACCACGCACGAGAACTCCACCTCGCCCAAGAAGTCCGTCCCCAGCTCCTGTGCGCGACGAGCGCATTGAGATTCGCCAAAGGTGGGCCACACAATTCTCCTCAGATTTTCCTTGACTAAGCTTGATACTCATAGTGGCTCTCGTAACGGTCAACATTATGATGAAGACATTGTCTTCGAACGCGAGACTGGTGGTCGCCGCGCCTTAGAAGGTGTCCGTCGCAGCGAGCGCCGTGAAGAAGAAGAGGTCCGTGAGCTTGCCATTGTTGACACCAGAGACAAAGGAAGGCGATTTGAAGCAGAGAAGTCTAAGAAAGATAGAATGTGGACGGAAATTACAAAAGATCTCGTTAGCGAGGAAGCCATCAAGGAAGTCGGCTATGAATTCGAGGAGACAGAAGAGTTCTATTATGTGATGGAGTACCTGCGCTATGTACGTACATGCCTCTATCCCCATCTACTCTCTTGAACAGCCCTCCTAATCACGGCTACCCCTACAGGAGGATGTTCTCCGCCTTGTCGAACTAACGGAAGATATCAAACGTGATCGTCGCGAACGCATCCGTGAGATTCAGGCTGAGAGGGAATTTATCGAGCGGCCCCGGAGACCGCTAGCACTCCCACCAGCACCAGCACCGTGGGACGAAGAGCGTGTGGTAGAAAGGGAGATCATCTACGACCGCGGCCCACCGCCACCACGTAGATTTCGCTGATATGCAATGCGGCTAGGACCAAATGTTGAGGGGACAGCTGGGTAGAATGAAGCAATGGCATGAGCACATAGGAATGACTCGACGATGGGATGGTGCACATGACATATGAGAGATGAATGGCATGCCAAGTGTTCTCCTGTGTAGCCAATATACTCCCTTCACATAGCTTGATTCGTCCTGAGATCAATTAGATGCTGAATTACGAGTATGCGTAATATTCCATATTCTTAACTACTTATTATATCACTGGTCTTACCAGTAATATAATGCTCTTCGTCAGTCAGATCCCTTACCTTTACAAGCACTACCAAAATTCAGCCGCTTCTGCAGCGCCGAATTTTCCCCAGCATCACGGACTACGTGTGTTCCACTTCAAGTGTTTTAAGCTTACTCTTCTCATAAAGCAATCATGGAAAAGGCCTTATAGCGCCTATCAATGCATAATCTTGTCTATGCTTCTCCAAAGCCCCTCCCCACTGAATTGCATGGCTTATAGCTATGTTCACCCTCAACTCGCTCGTTCAAAAGGCCCACTCACTCATTGATCCCTCAGCATCATCTAGTCCTCGAAATTCTGACGGGAATCCCTCAAAGGCTGCTCTCTTCCGCCTCCAATTCCGCCTTCCAGATTCTCAGACACCACAGCACGAGATCACAGCGGAATTGTCACTATCTGCACGACATAGCTCACAAGCTTCAGCTCAAGGGTCCAGGGAGAAGCAGAAATCACACGAGGCAGGGACCGCATACGTAGGAAAGCTACATCTTAGTGAAAGCTTCTTGTGCTTCTCGACACAGCCCACTAGCTTTCACCATAGTGCAAGCACGCAGGCTTCAACCGCGTTTACCGGCCAGACACAAGGCGCGGGACCTGCAGGCAACGGATTTACACTACCATTATGTGCTATTCGAAGGGTGGAGCGGCTCCAAACACCCAACAGCCTATTCGCATTGGCAATCACGACATGGAATGGATTTACTGCGCTTTCCGGCAAGCAGGGCAACTCAACCGATGCTCAACGCTTCACAGTACAGCTCGCGGGTAGCAGGCATGCCTCGGAACGCTTTTGTGATGGGCTAAAAAAGGGCTTGAGAGACGGAGTCAAGGAGGTTGAAAATCTGAAAGCAGTAATCGGCGCATGCTACTCTGAGTATCTGCTATCTGGAACCAATAAAGCGGAGCGCGAAAATGCTCTATTGATCAGTGGAGTGAAGGACCCACCAGACGCAGGCCTTGGCATGTTGTTCAGATATCCAGGTGATGCCAAAAAGCTGAGAGAGCAGAGTAAGATGAGGTTATGGAGAGAATATCTTCGAGGTCAGTAGGAAGCCTTGATCACACGATCAAGACTGACCTCCAATCAGATAATGGCCGAAATGCCACACTCATCCGGCAGCCTACGTTTCATAAGCTGATCAGAGTTGGCCTCCCAAATCGCCTTCGTGGAGAAATATGGGAGCTCACGTCGGGGTCGTTGTACACGCGACTCCAGAAGCCAAGATTGTTTACCGACACGCTTTCGGAATTTGCTGGACGTGAATCACTGGCTATTGACGAGATCGAAAAGGATCTTAATCGAAGTTTGCCTGAATATCCTGGTTTCCAGAGCGAGGAAGGGATCGGGCGTCTAAGACGGGTGCTGACTGCTTACAGCTGGACCAACGAAGAGGTGGGCTACTGCCAAGCTATGAACATTGTGGTCGCAGCTCTTCTCATGTAAGATCAGAAAATGGAAAGGTGGCCACTGCTAACGGGTACAGCTATATGTCTGAATCTCAAGCCTTCTTCCTGCTTTCTGTATTGTGTGACCGACTTTTGCCAGGCTACTACTCTACAACCATGTACGGTACACTTTTAGACCAACGAGTATTCGAATCTCTAGTCGAAAAGACCATGCCTGTACTCTGGGAGCACCTTGTCAAGTCGGATGTACAACTGTCTGTAGTGTCATTGCCTTGGTTTCTTTCTCTTTATATTAACTCTATGCCCTTGATATTTGCATTTCGGGTCCTTGATGTTTTCTTCTTGGAAGGTCCGAAAGTACTATTTCAAGTTGGTCTCGCCATCTTGAGGATCAACGGGGAGGATCTTCTGGACATCACTGATGATGGCACCTTTATATCAATACTCAAGACATATTTCTCCCGCTTGGAGGAATCAGCACATCCGAAATCGGAGAATGAGAAGCTTCGCGCCGTGACCAAATTTCAAGAACTCATGGTCGTTGCCTTTAAAGAATTTGCAGGTATCACCCAAAGCACGATATCCGAGCAACGAGCAAAGCACAAAGACGCGGTGCTCGATAATATTGAGAGTTTTGCCAAGAGGACGTCGATCCGAAACTTGGGACCTGAAAGCAAGCGTTTGAGTCTGGACGATCTGGGATTCCTCTACGACCGATTCTATGGTATACTGTACGAGAGGGAGCAACGCTTGCAAGTTTTGCAGGAAGACATCGACAGACGGGCAAGAGCTAGTAAGAACAAGGCTACAGAAATCGTTACTGGCATTCCCGGCAATTCCAGTATTGAGATTGGTCGAGTGGGTCTGGGGCCAAGCCCAACTTTGATGAATTACGATGGCTTCCGGGAGTTTCTAGCTGGCATCACACCGTGGGCTATCACAGATGTACCAACACTTCGTAATGATTCGTTTTCCGAGAAGGCGAGTAGCATATACTCTGGACACAGTGGGAGGGAGCGCAGCCCTTCCGTGTCACCGTGGGGCGTAGGCAACTCTGAGCCCGCAGACCATGACTTTATGCAACGGCTGTATGGAAGGTGGAATAAGAATGATAACGACGGCTTGAGCCTGCAGGACGTGGTTACAGGTCTGGCACGCGTCAAAGGTACAACAGACATCATGACTAGCATTAGTTATTTCTTCGATTTGTACGATGACGATCATGACGGCAAAGTTGATAGAGAAGGAATCTTACGTATTTCCGAAGCTTTGCTCTTCCTGACTCGGAGGGGTTTTGGAAGCAGAAGCAGTCTAGCAGCATCGTCTATATCGATCGCCTCAAATCCTGAGGACGGGATAGACGGGAAAAGCTCAAGCACAGACGAAAGATTCCTGTCCAGTGTCAGTGCTTTTATCCGTCGGTGCTTCGAGTATGCGGACCCCGACCATCCGCAGAACCAAGAAAACGTCACCTCTCCCAAGGCTGACCTCGATATCAGCATGGATAATTTCACAGTTGGCGACTCCGACTCCGAAGAAGACCTCCTTGACCTTGGTTCCAAACTTGAGACCCCTCATCAATCTTTACCTGCAAATCCACCACATGATGCATTACCTCGGCGCACCTCGTCCCTAGGCCACACGCACACTAAATCCTTATCTAAACGATCCGCTAACATCGCCCTCGACCCGTCCAATCCACTACATATAACCCTCCCAACCTTCCGAATGGTAGTCCTTGCCGACGACCTCCTCCAGCAATTCTTCGAGTCCGCTTTCCCAGCCTCCTTTCATCTTTCCGACCATCCAGCACATTCACCGTCACAGACACCCCTGACAACCTTTGCTTCGCCCACGCCTGCTTTGCCCGCTGCACCTCGGGGCGGCATCGTGCCGCCTGCAAAGGGACTGAGAGGCGTGTTGGACAATATTGTGAGCGATGGCATGAGGGTCGCGGGCGAAGTCCGCAAGAGGGTGGATGAAGCACAGAGAGAAATGGAGAGAAGTGCGTTACAGCGCTCAGAAACTGATCTCGACGACGAAGAAGACAAAGGAGTATATGGGGGAGAGGCAGATAGAAAGAGTGTGATAGAGGGCGACAGAGAGTTATTGGAGGGAGAAGAGGCAGTTGTAGGAGTTGGTAGAAGCGAGAGCTTGCAGGTAAAGGAAGACCTGTTGGGGGGTATGGATGCAGAGGCTGTCTCGGAAGAGAAGGGAAGGGTTGAGTTTGAGCGATAAGACGGCTAGGGAGTCCGCTGGCGCAAGGGTTCAACGAATGCTGGTACGGCAAGGGTATTTATGGGAGGGAAGCTCGGACATTTCTTGGGACAGAGTGAGATGAAAAGGTTCAGCCGAAGCATTTCGACCTTTCCTCAAAGCCGTATTGTTGACCTCATTCTCTTACAGGAATTAGGATCCAACGGGCTATAGTGATCATTGCGTTGAAATGATGTTATGAGAATGCCCCATTGTTTCCGGAGTATTATCACTCAAGACATGGGCAGTCGTCTTGCTTGTGCTTTGTAGTATTTCCATTGGCTCCTAATGATGACTACAGGGTTGAAGATTTCCCCAGGTCCAAGTATCAAGATTTCAAAGCCAAGGACTTGGGTATTCAAGGTCTGGCTGCAGTTTCTTTCAACACAATTCGATTTAATGGCAAGCAAGCAATATGGAGGGTGAAGTGAGTCGACATGGACATGGACATGGACATGAAACCGCTTTGTCTAGTGTTTCATGATATGCCTTGTTGATTGGTGAATTTTCCGCATCCGGGCATGAGAAATTTGATCGGACTTTAGAAACCTCACTTGGTCAACACTTCATCAACACTTGACTTACTTAATCAACGCTTCACTCTTCGTCAACACACACACCCACCCCAGCCACATGATTTGATTTGATTTGAATGATCTACCGCTTCAGATCTCCTTCTTCCTTTCTTTACTCCTACCAACCTCACACATCCTTACCTTTACACTTCATCAACAGCACTACTTACACACTTCACGTTCATCACCGCCTCACATCTAACATCTTTCATCGTCAACATCACCGAGTTCAAACACGCCTGACCAACTGTAACAATCATTTATCACAGAAGAATCTCCACTCACCATCCATAAAAATGGCGGGAAACGCGGGACAACACATCCTCATGCTTCGGAAACAGCTTGACGAATCTAACCAAGCACTCGAAGACGAAGCTGGGAAGATTGCGCAATTCAAAATGGCCAATGAATATCTCCAGAACGAGGTCCGAAACTCGAAAATTGCCTACGCCAAACTCGAAAACCACGCCAAGGAGTGTGAGAAAGCAGTAGAGAAGGCACAGAAATCGTCCAAACATGACAAAAGCTATGCAGAAACCACCGTCAAGCTTCAAAAGGTGCAGTTGAAGAATGCGGAGCGTTCCATCGAGGAGACGAGACGTGAGCTAGACGAGTGGAAGGGCAAATATGGCTGGAGTGTCGACTTACCTGCTCAAGAGAAACTTGCTTTACAGGCGGCCCTTTCCGACTCGCAGTCAAAGGCCGAAAAAGCCCAAATCCAAATCGCGTCGTTAGAAGAGCAAATACAAGGGACACCCGACCGGGTAGGCCTACACCAGGCGTTGGAACAATGGGACGAGCACCAAGCTTGTTCAGCAGGGTTTGCAGATCTTGAAGACAAGATCTATGATGGGAACATGCTCAAGGAGAAGCTCGAGTCAGACCTCCACACTATTAGACAAAAATATCAGAAGGCGAAGTCCGACATTGTTGAACTTCGATCCAGAGTGAACGAGTTGGAAGAGGCTCGCATGACCTCCCAGGGCCTCCCAATCACTTCAGACCAGGTGGAACAGGCCGAGAAGGCCTTCCAAGAGCTACAGACCAAGGCAAATCAGCTAGAACAGGACAAAATGGTCTTACAGGATCAAGACAAGACCAACGAGTACATACAGCGTATCCGGAAACTTGAGTCCGATCTCGATGCCGTTACAGGAGACCGCCAGGCAACAGATGTGAAGATGAAAGCACTTCAGGAACACAATGACCAACTGCAACAGGCCAACAACGCCTTCCCTGGCCAAGATGGGAGCCACACCGAGATGCTCCAAAAGCTAGACTCGGGTCTGAAAATGGAACAGGAGCAACATCAGACAACAAAGTTGAATATGGAAACTCTTCAAGGAAAGGCGGACCAGCTCGAATCAAGCCTCAGAGCAGCAAAAGAGCAAAACGAGACAATGAAGTCGAGTATGGAAGCTCTTCGAGGAAAGGCGGGCCAGTTCGAATCAGACCTCAGAGCAGCAAAAGAGCAAAACGAGATAATAAGCTCGAGCATGGAAGCTCTTCAAGGAAAGGCGGGCCAGTTCGAATCAGACCTCAGAGCAGCAAAAGAGCAAAACGAGATAATAAGCTCGAGCATGGAAGCTTTTCAAGGAAAGTCGGGCCAGCTCGAATCAGACCTAAGAGCAGCAAAAGAGCAGAACCAGAAAACGAGTTCTAGCATGGAAGCTCTTCAAGGAAAGGCGGACAAGCTAGAATCAGACCTCAGAACAGCAAATGAACATGACCAGACAACCAAATCATGTATGGAAGCTCTTCAAGGGAAGGCGGATCAGCTCGACTCTGATCTTAGAGCACAGAAAGAGCATAATCAGAAAATAGAGTCAGACTTGGAGATGCTTGAGGACGAGGCAGATCTATTGAGGTCAGAACTTTTGAAAAAAGATGGCGATGATGATTACCCAGGCCCCGGTATTGAGGCATTGGAAGCAGAAGCAGAAGCTGATCGCTTATGGACGGAGAAACTAAAATCTGAAATGAGGGCACTCAAGGCACAACAAGATCAATCAGAGCAGAACCTTTACAAACTTGACATGGAGTTCCTCGAAGCTCAGAAGGTCAAGCAGGTCGAAGAAGACCCCGAAATAATCGAGGACATACGACCAGATCTCGAAACGGCAAAGAGCAAGCCGCGTGAGGACTTCAGCCCAGAAGTAGGCGAGGCTGTGCGACGAGATACCGAAGCGGGGAAGAGCAAGCAGGTTGGGAAGGGCAAGCAAGTCGAGAATTCCAACCCCGAAACTGTCGAGCCTGTGTGGCCAGGTACCGAAGGAAGTCCGAAATTGTATGCTCAGTGGAAATCTAAGAAGGACTTAGAGCAAGACAAAAAGGTACTGCATATGGAGAATGAGACCCACCAGGCATCTGCACACAGCCAGGTGAGCTGCTTTGCCCCAATTTTGGATTCAAGTCAAATCCAGAGCAGATTGTTGACTGATGCTAATACACATCCGTAGATCGCGCCTCCTATGTCACCAACGTATACAACAGATGAGGGCAGTCTAGATTTGGAGAAAACCCCTCGTCCTCAGAAATCACTACGTCAAGACCTTGGCTACTCCTCCCGGGATCAGAGCGAAAAATGGAGTTCCGATGTGAGCTTGCCGCATTCTCAAGGTGGAAAGACGTCGAAGCCAGTGGAGAAGTCCGATGTGAGCTTGCCGCATTCTCAAGGTGGAAAGATTTTGAAGCGATTGGGGAAGTCCAAAGTGAGCCAGCCGCAATTCCAGGTTGGAGCGATGTTGAAGCCAGTGGGGAGGGCCGACGTGAACCTGCCGCAATTCTACGGTGGAAAGCTGTCGAAGCCAGCGGGGGAGGCCGACGTGAGCCTGCCAAAATTCAAGGGTAAAAAGACGTCGAAGCAAGCGGAAAAGGAGTTCTGGGACTCTGACGATTCAGATGATGCCGATGAGCTTATCGAGTTGCCTATGGGTCGAAAGATGACGAGGCTCCAGGCAACGGAGCGTCACGCAAAGAACATGGCGGCTCGTGAGATACGAGCAAAGGAGCAATCGGCAGCCATCGAGTCTATATTTGAATGTACCCCAGCAAAGGCCCACACCATCGACCGACGCCTAAAGGCTTTGGGCCCAGGCTGCCGACTTCAAGAAGCCCCAGCGCTTGTTGCATATGAGCTATCAGGCATACCGGAGGATGACTACAAGGGATTGGTGTCTGGCCAGCTTCTTGCGACTATGCCGCCCACAGACGCCAACGGTACGGGAACGACTGTGATGCATAGTATAGGGACAGACACTACGGATCTGCTCACCGAGGAAGTCACGGACCCTGTTTCGCTCACGGGGGAAATGGCGACGGACACTACAGTCCTATCCAACGATCATTCGATGACCACGGAGACTAGATTGAGCAGCGGGAGCTTATCTGATTACTTCATACCTCTTCTAGTGATGCTGATGGCGCTTGTCAGCTTCTTTTATCTGTACAAGGATTTCACATCCAATCAGACGCCCCAGGCTGCAAATGGAGTCGTGTACAAAAACGCTTATTCACTTCGATACATGCCGACGCCTTCAATTTCCGCGGCAACACCCGTTACCTTTGTTTACCCGCCAACACCAGCGCCGCAGCTTGGATTAGCGAGGATGTTGTGGGCGAGTACGTCGGGTAGGGGAATCAAGAGGGGGAGGTTGTAGGGGAGGAGCGGGGGAAAGGGGGAGGTGGTAGACTCGGATGAGGTATTCTCCGATGTCGCGAAAAAAGCAAGGAGGGCATCGACGTGAATACTGTTGGTGGTGGTGGTGCTATTGTGCGAGAGTGGACCAATTCTGACCGTACTTTCTTTCCGGCACGACCCCTCAGCCGACAATCCTCCTCGTCATCGACCAACTCAGCGAAACTCCCAACCATCGTCCTCTCGAACAAGCAAAGGTTCGTCCTTTGCTCATGGCCTTTCGGCACCCCCTTTGAAGACTCGGATGAGTAATTCTCCGATGTCTGGGTGCCGAAATGACTCTGTCCCATTCTCCAGCTTCATGCTGGGGCGTGCAGGCACGGGGTCCGATTGCCTTACAATAATGCTTGAGAGGATGGTGGGAGGGAGCGGAGCTGGGTTCTAGATGGCGGGGGGGTTGCGTCGTGCTGGGGTGGTTGTGCTGGGAGTTACCGTCCGGATCTTTCGTCTGTTCATTCCTATTTCTTCACGGACAAGCATCGGAATTTCTTTTTTTTTTTTAATTCTTTGTACCAATAATTCAGCAATAGAGAACATAGAACCAAACATACTTACCCAAAAAAAGAACCTCTCGAGAAGGATCCAGGGCATATGACTGAGGCTTATGACATCGTATTCAAGATGGAAGAAACAAAACATTCCAATATATTGAAACTAAACCTATCGAACCTCCTTCGTATCCCCCATCCTTCTCGGCGTAGAACATAAAGCACTATTGCCCCCCAAAACCCCCCACTCTTCACAGCCATCAATCCCCCTTGACCGAAAAAGTCCTCCAAGCAACACAAGGCGCCCGCCTGCTTGCCTGCCTACCTAGCTCGGTCAGACGCCAATGCCCCAATTCCAATTCCCCCAACTTCAATTCTCCCACCGAACAAACCCCCTCTCCCCCTGCCATCCAAGCATCTAAAACATGTTTTCCAAAACACACAAAACGAAACCTCCATTGTTCGCCACCCGGGAGAGAGAAGCGCAGCACGTTGCCCCTCGGATGTTTAATTTTACGCATAGATAATGGACAGCCCCGAAACGAATTCGAAATTGGGCTGGTGGTGGTCGTGCCATTTTTGCCTTGTTTGGGGATCTGGCCTTGGCCTCATAAGCCTCTTTCACTCGTTTTGTGCCCCGGCATTGCTGCACGAAGCCTGATCTAAAAAATTTCCATAGATAACAGCACTGCACGACGTCTGGTGTAAACCTTTTTCCACGATTAACAGCGGAAATGGCCGCTGCTCGCCGTGGCACGTGCCTTTGGAGCGGGGATTTTCCCGAATGTAGATAGCAGAGGTCCCATCTCCTTTTTTGTTTCCGCCGCAGTTGTATGCTTTGCGCCCTCCCGCCCTTCTCGCGCTTCCTCCCCCCGATGTTCGTCAGAGCATACTATTTTGCCACCGTTGGATGAAAATAACGGAGCCCCTTCCTCCTCTCCTGAAGCAATCTGGCTTCTGGTTTGGATCGAGGAAGATTTCTATTTTTGAGTTCTTCTGCGCGTTTAGCTCTGTAATCAATTTTCCATTCTACATCGTGTATTCGCCAGGACATGCCGATTTCAGGCAAAATCATGGAATTTGGACAAATCCGTTTCCTCTTCCTGCCAGCGTTCACATGTTCATTCTCTTTCAGTAACGATATTGGCTGTGCTGGTTGAACGGAGTTTCGCAATCTCGGTGAGGGCGATGGGTGTTAGAAGTCGCTGGAGCGGTCACTGGCAAGCTTCACTGCTGGGGGAGGAGTATATAACTTAACATGATCTCCCTGATCCTTGTCCATCATCATCTAACAGAGTCTCCAGTGTCTGACAAAGTCGAGGACCTCAAGCCTGACCGCTACTTGCTAAAGATACCACAAGCCGCCCTCCCATACGCCCTTTCCGTCAGTCTTAAGTAGCCCTCTTCAATTCCCGCTCTGTTGCTCACACAAACTTTCGTCTTCGGCGCCCTCCAGTATCTCAGCACGCCATACGATTTGAGCCGGTACTTTCCAACACACAGCTCAAATTCTTCCAACATGGTCAGTCATCGTCTCTCCGCCTCGGGCGCTGACGGCAGCATCCGCTACCTTCAATGCTCGAACCACAAAGTTCATGGCTCCGAAGCTTTCACCAAGTCCGTGCAATATAATTGGTGGTGCCATTGCTGCCATCATATCAACAGCAGAACACTTAGCCCCGAGAGATGTGTCATTTGTCAACATTACCGGTGCGACTATTGTGAAATTTCCTAAGGGGAGGGTTTGCCTTTGAAAAAGGGTCGCACATGAATGAATAAGAGAGACACATGGAGGATGAAAGGACAGATGTACGAGAAAGTTGATCTTAAATTGTCGGAGGAAATGGGATTTGAAACAGCTGAAGGTCGCGGGAGTATCGGGTCGGAAAATTGGATGTGGTCGTGCCTTCTTGATTCTTTCTTTATCGTTGGCGGCTAGAAATCTTTGTTACAAAATGAAATCACACTTACTGTACGAGTGGGTTATTGCTATTGTAGCCAGGACGTAGTGGAGCACAATTTGACCTCGACAAGCCGAGTCCTGCATGGGTTGAAAAGTGAGATTATGAGTGTAGCTGCAATCATCATACGCCCAAGCTCGGCCCAGAAACTCGTATGCTTCCTAAGATGCAATGCTTGAATTAACGTACATGGCGATTTCTATGTTCGAGGTCGCTTTCTAAATCAACTTCGTCAGCATCGTGTCTGTCGTGCCCAGTCCTACGGCCTGTCTTCTGTTCCTGGTTGCTGTCTAGTTCCAGTGGAGCATCTGTAGCTGTAGCTCTACGTGAATGCCGCCTCCTGCGCTTCCGCTTTCTATGCGTCTTCATGGCGATACCCGCTTCAGCCATGATTCGTTGAACCACCGGGCCCATTGCAAATTGACTGTCTCTCCGGTCGTGGTTGCAACAGGGGCTATATTTGATCGGCAGAAACCAGTCATACCAATGGTCTCCCATTACCGTCTTGAAATTTTGATACGCCCCAAGATCGAACGGATTTTCTCCAGGTTTCGTGTGCAGAATCGCGAAGGTCTTCATAGCGGCCGACGCCTGCTCTTCAGCAGGTTCATCAAAGTTTGTAGTTGAGGCCGCTGTTGAGAAGGTGACGGTACGAAATCCGGTCGACGTTTCTGGAGGCATTGGCATGTGAACGGCAAGTGTCCAGACAATGGTCCTCCTGGACAGGTTTTCTATGGTTGTAGTATTTATCAGGGCAAATTGGAGAGAGCTGGCAGTCATCCCTAGGGCAAATGTGCCGAAGAGAGCACCCCTAAAGTCTCATCAGCTCCTATCATACATACAGGAGTTCTGATCCACCTACAAGCACACAACGACCAGCCAGTGTACATGATAGGAATTGGTCTGCATAAGATACACATTAACCTGGGGACCTCAGAACGCTGAAACAAGGTTCGTTGGGAAGACAGTCAAATGCCAGTGCGTCCTTGTCTAACGTTGAAGCCTTGTGAGTGTCCGTACTGGGGCCAATGTAGCTAAAAGTCGCTCACCTCTCTTCTGTATTCAGCAAGGAAGTATGCTGCAACGATAAGGTTGAAGACACAATAGACTGCAGTCCAGCCTACGAATTGGATAAAGAACTTGAAAGACGTCTCAGAGACCACACCTCCGACCCTAGCCAAGGTCAGCATTGAACTTGCGAGGTCCGATATTGAGGAAGTGGCTTCATGAGTACTGGAACCAGGCTCGATATCGTAAATTTTTCAGGAGGGCAAATACCAAGGGCAGAAGTGATCCATCTTGCGAACGCATCGCTCAATCTCACGACAATGGTGAGCTCGGTCTGGTTTCCAATTCAAGCATGTAGAGCACCACGTGGGACGACCATCCATCTGGCAGACAAATATATCTCTTTTATAGAAGCCTTGTAGACCTGGGGCTGGTTCCGTAGTCGCAGGTGCTGTAGATGAGAGACCTACACTCTCCGCGCGTTGCCCTCCAGCATAATCGCCATCACTTCCGTCAGAGCTCCGGCCGGATCTCTTCTGATGACGCTGATTGCGCTGTACCTTGGTTGTTGCTTTGTTCTCCTGCAGAGCATACCATTGACTACTGCGGGAAACGTATCCGGGATTAACGGTAACGGTATAGAGGAGGCGGCCGTAGGTGAGGACGAAGAGAAGGAGGAAAATAGAATACAGAACAAGGATACCAATCGCTGGGCCAGGGCGAGGAGCGTGGAGAGTGGTAAGAGGTCTGAGAAGGTAATCAACTGTTGGTGCTCGTCAGCATGGACCAGTCGAGCTTCTTGAAAAGCCTAACCACACAACAGCCTTATCTGGACCCAAGAGACATATCCCACAAGTCCGACTAAAATTAGTGGAATAACCCGGGAGACCCATAAATTCGTAGCTTTGTTGATGGACGCATTCCGGGCCATTGAATGGGCGAGTTCATGGTATTCGCACGGGATCGCCGCCCATGATATCAATAGGTAGCTTGTGCTTTGGGAAGAGAGACACTCGAAATTAATAACAAGCCTTTGAGGATGCTGGAAATACAGGAAATACTCGATACGTATCTACCGCCCAACTCCAGTGAATGGATGACTGCTTGGTAAAGTAGCCAACCCCGTAAGCTGGAAAGTAAATTACAACTAGTCGTACTGAAACGATACTTGGAGCTTGTAGTGTGTAGTTCCTAGATCAAAGACACCAGAATCTTGCATCCTACCTCCCATGACTACGCAGTCTTTGGTCGCGGTTTTGAAGCTCCAGTAAAATCATTTTCTCCCAAGGGAGAATCATTTTGCCGTCGTCTGCAGGAAAGCAGGCCTCGCATCTTGCGACTCGGTCGTCAGTAGGCAACCAGGCGATCGCGGGAGTCATGGGTAGGGGAGCATCAGTTGTTACTCCAGGGCCTTCCAGCCTCGAAGTCGCTGGAGAGTCACTGGAGAGTATCCATGTTCTCACCGCTCTTTGGTTCAAAACCAGCCAAAAAGGTCCTCATTTGCACCTCTTACATCTCAAGAATTTCTTGTTCTGTCATATCCAGTCAAGGACATGATGACTACCCCTCTTAGCATATTAATTTGGCAGTATTTAAGCGCTCATGTCTGACGCTCCATGTTTTCCAGACTGCAGCCTCGTGAATGTGCTCATAGACTGCGCTCATAAATTAAAAAGACAATGACTTCTACAAAAGGACATTCGGAGTTGCCGAGTCTTGAAATTCTCTTAAAAGCGCGCCCCTCACACCTAGCTGCAGGCTGTAAACTGCGGTGCAGCGGTATGTCTTTTGCCTACGAGGCAGTTCTTCGAAATATGTGGTTACTGCAGCAATTGGCGTGATGTATACGAAAATCTCTAAATGCAGACAATGAACGTCTGATGTATTGGTCTGGCTGGTGCCGAACAGGCAGAGGTCATTGACCGTCAATACCTCTCATTCTTCGATGGTAGCCTAATGACGAACGGCTGCTAGACATGAAAGCTTTGGCCCTGAGCTGAAGTTACATGGTCGGAACAGGAAATCCTGTCCGAAGATGATCCACTATTCCGACTCGTCTCTTGATTCGCCCATCCCTCCATAGTTGACTCATCAGACTATGTTGTCTCGAATCTCCGTCTTATTTGGAAGGACTTCAAAGTTTTCATTGTGCTGATCCTGGTAGCAGTCACAGACCGGCTTGGACAGTCAGGACTTTCAATCGGCGCATCTTTTCATTGAGCAAAACGTCGGGATGTTTCGATGAATCGTAGTTCAGAATCCTGCAAGAAAGATCCTATACTCCAGGGTTTCGTTCATACCCTTATCTCTACGAAGCGACTCTGTCTCGGCTTGATTAAGGTGAGTATCAGGGTCAGAGGAACGCAGTAAGCGTCAGGGATGGGATCAACCAATTCTGCGTGAGCATCTCGTCCTTTGACGATCTGCATCCTTTCAAATTTTCTTCGCGCCTGTATTTGGCAAATGATACAGGGGCATTGAAATTGGAAGCCGAAAAGATCTTCTATACGGCTCAGTCAGACCTTACACATATTGCCCGTCACCTCCGAGATGTTTCATTTATCATTCTGTAGTTTTCTCACTATGTTTCCGTCCCAAACCCATCGAATCATTACTGTGAGTCTTCCTTACCATCGCTGCTCTCCTCTACGACAATTTTCTGACTGCCTTCGAATGACTCTTGACCTGAGTATCATGTTTGATTTATCCTTTCATCATCTTGGTGGCGATTGGATTGGTCATTTTCGTAACATATTGCAACTCGGCGATACCCCTGGTAACGCGAATTCCCAGCATTTGTTGGTTCAGTCTCCGCCTGAGGAATTTGAAGGTCAGACTCGTCACCACGCAAGTGTCCGATCATCCTAAGTCTGTCAGCAGGTCCACCTCCTCTGGCTCTCGTCGCTGCTGTCATAAGCCCCAACTTATCTAGTCCTGCGGGCTACCACTACGGATTGATACATGCTGTCAGTAGAGTGGGTACCACTGTACGTCAATCACTGAGCTATGGTGCGCCGCCGAGGTATCGCGCTCGATGCGGAGCAAGCACTCAGGCAACAACGTGGTATTGCCACAAGTGCAACAACGGTCCTTACAACATTGCTGCACAGTCTGGCTGCACGAATGTCATCAACGGTCGTCAATGTGATCATGCCAGGTGCGAATACTGCAGGAAGGAATAAATGTGGTTGGTGCGCCTTACGTTGGATTGGAAAAATTTGATGTTAACAAAGCGCTAACGGGTTTCTCGATCAATACCAGTCCCTTCCTCCGGCGCCGGACCTCGCGGAAAATCTGTTCAGAAGTGGGAGAAAGATGATGTAAAATAGTGAATGGGTGCTGATGGCTTTCTAATCTGAGGATCATTCGTGCTCCGTTTTCTTCCATTTCCGTCGACGAAAGACTACATTTGCCTTCGAGAACGATCAACGGAACGTAAGGACCAAGATATGTGCAAAATTCAGGTGCCGTCAGTTTTTAATATCGTAACATTTTTGCCTTGTTTTGCTACCTACCTACCTCCAACAAGGCGCAATTCCCTCGTTCCCCCGTTTTCATGATCTTGCCTTGCACTACAGAATCCGTTTACATTTGTACTACGCTTCGAGTTTCGCTTACGGCCTCGACAGACTGGTGCAGGAACTTTCTGCACATTTGTAGGGTAACGCTTCATTGTGGCTGTGCGCCTCTACAGCTTACCGGTGGTCAACGTGGCAACCACATGGCAGTACCTCTTCTAGCGCCATTCTAGTTCCACTCACCCTGCATCTTGAATCTAGTGACCAGGTTTCGGATCAATGATTCCCTCCATTCTCTGGCCCCGTGTCTAAGCCCAGTATACCCTTTCCAGCATCATTCAGACCCTGTCCGCTTTTTTTCTTTTTTTCTTCCTATTCGCATACAAGCGTACTGTTTGCCTTGTCACCATGTCAGGATCACACTTCATAGCCATCGCTACCTCCATTCTACTTCAGTAAGCTTCATGGCGGACGCGGAGCATCACCTTCTTTGCATTCGTCACCGTCCTAATCTTACACCTATCTTCAAAGCGAAGCAATCCTACTGCCAAGCGGTCCACTTAAGTGGCAAACCCCTATATTCTAACCAATACCAGCATGTAGGACTATGACCACCGAAATGGAAAGTCATCTCTCGAGCTTCCTTCTCTCGGTCAGCATTCCTTTGAGCTTGCGGAGACATATGGATCTCTTTACAACAAAATTTTGTTGGCCCTTTCCATCGTGCTACGACGTCATATCATCCGCCTTGACGGGCGATGCTCCGTCGCCAACTCCGGTGTGTGTCGAGACGATCGGTGAGTCTCCTACCTAGCGCCTCACCGACGAAATGGACAATTCGTTCAGGGTTTCTTTGATATATAAAGAAGAGCTGCTCATGCTTCTTCCAATTCACACAACTCAGAGCCAAGCATTCGATATACTGAGAACAAAACACATCAAATACAGCCAGCAGTCTTGCATTTTCAATATCAAGATCTCTACGAGACCCACAGTTTACCTCCCCATCGATCTCCTTCAATTCGTCCTCACTGTGAAGCAACCTAGTCCATCATGCCCGGCCAAAGCTCGAACCGCAGTCGGCCCCCTCCAGCCCCTCGTCCAGCCCCTCGTCCCCCCCCACCCAGTCGCTGGACCTGCGGTCATTGCGGGGAAGGTCTGATGTCGATCAAATTCAACCATCACTGTACTGCCTGCGGCCGACGCAAAGATATGTTGGCTAGAGAGTATTAGAAAGACAGACAAGCTATACGCAGATTGCATGGCCGGCACTCGTCTCCTCGAAACAAAGATGAATGCTTCGAATCAATGATATGCTGCTACCCGGTGACTTGATCCACATCAAGCTGATCATTTGACAATTACTGATAGGATTGCGTGTAGGCCTTTTTCCCCAAATTCGACAACCTCTACGATTCTCCTTTTTGACCTGCACTCACTCGCTTTCGACCAACATCGCATTCAACACTTCTCATATCAAATCCTCTCGCTCACACCAAACCAATCCCCACGTACTGATTCTCCTCGCCGCGTCCAGTTCCTCCAGCAAGTCACAGCCACGAATTTCTTTACGAGCCTCACACACGGGTACCAACCCCAGCCATCAGCATTCACATTTCATTATCATACAAATGCATCGAGCGCAAGATCCACGAACCACAAGTACCGGCACCAACCCCAGATTTCAGCATATAGATGCATCGAGCGCAAGCTCCACGAACCTCACGAATCGGCACCAACCCCAGACATCAGCATTTTCATATCTCATATAGACGCATCAAGCGCAAGCACCATTCATTTTCTTAGCACCGCCATATACTACCAATATCAAACAATCATTCATCAACAAAAAAGTCCACGTGCAATCATGACATCCCAAATGCTACATCCCCTTTTCCAGAATCCCTTCCCACAGACGCAATTATAACCATTGCTTCACGTCCGCAGAAACCCCCACCTTCACTCCTACTTTTATAATCAAGAGTCACACGCCCAAATATGAAAAGCAGGGCGAGCGACAAGGCAACCCTCATCGCTGCCTAAGTAAAGTAGCCTTGAAGCGCTAGGCGTCCTCGCAAACTCTATACGCAACATTCCCTTTCTTCCAACGTATCTATCCGCCCCAAACACGCTGCTCGCACGTGGCCCCCTTGCTTGCCTCGGAATCCTCTCGCCCTGTGGTGACCCATTATCGACATTGTCTGTCACACCAAAAGCGTGTATCCATACCGTGTAAAAACGCACCCGACTCCCCCCACCCGAAAACTCTAAAATTACTACTCAAGTACGTACCTACATACTAAGGTACGTACTACAAAACTTAGGTATTTACCAATCCACTCCCTGTCTACTCTACTTTGCCACCCATCCGGCATAAGCAATCCCAAACCACCAAGCGTGGATGCCTGCTCCTCACCGGTGAAAAACAGAGATACGCAAAAAGGGGCGTTGTATCAGTATGAGCGGTAGCGAATAGTAGACCCTGGGGAGACGATACTTTTGGGATGGAGTGACGTTGGAAAATTTTCGGGCGGAGGTCGCCTGAGTTAGTAGTAGGATTTTTTGAAATGGGGGGGATGGATTGGGGGGTTGATTGGTGGCCTTGTGGGGGTTTGTACCTTGTGTTCGTCATATGTGCGGGTTAAGAAATAGGTAGGCAGTGCTTATTAGGGTATGTGGTTCCGGTCAGAAAAGGGGTAGTAAGACTCAGAGATTATGGAGTGGGTTTGGGTACGGTAGATTTCAGATCAAATTCGAGTCATACAGATCCGTCAATTCATGTATCTGAGATTATCAATTCTATTCATATCCCTGTCAGATGCGAACCAGATTCGCCTTCGCTATGCCCATTGTACTTGACCGGAACCTATGTAGTCGTCTCAAAGACTAAGCTAACACCGTCATCCCCAGCTGTCACGATCCTCTTTCCTCCTCCCTGCACGAATCCCAACACCCCTCCTCCCTCTCCTTCTCCCCTATGCCCTCTCCACTCCTGCGCGAGCCCTTGTCCGCTCGCAGCCGTTCCGCCTCTGGTATCCCACCTCCTCACCGCTCCGTCCAGGCCACAGCTCGTGAGTAAATATCCCGTAGAATCAGGCACGAACTCCACCTTGACTACCGCGTACTCTTCATGCGCTTCCCGTATGTGCCGTCTTACGGCAAAGCGATGTGCCGTGTCGAATAGCACGATACTTCCATCTACACTTCCGGCCGCGAGGAGAGTGATCGGTGGTGCGCTGAAAGCAAGAGTCTCCACGGAATCTCCTTGTGCTTGTAGACTCGCAAGTATCTGCCCTGCCTGCCCGGAACTTGCACCCTCAGGACCGCCAGCTTTCCTGCCTCCTCCACTTTTGTTTTTGGAACCTTCGCCTTTCATGCCTTGTGTAGCCGACGTCCGTGTAGCAGCAAGCCGTGGCAGACCAACGACTCTTATCATTCCTCCCGCTCCACCGACCACCGCAAACGCACCTCCCGCTGGTGCAACGGCAACGCTGAACAGGCCCCCTTCGACTGCGAATCGCTGGTCTTCCGATGTCAAACCAACCACAGCCTGGCTTCCTGCGCTCCCCACAACGCCAGCCGCGGAGGCTTCGCCGAAGACGTCCCAGACGTACAGGGATCCATCATCGCTGACTGTCGCAAGCATTTTCCCATCCGGGGTCCATGCTCCAGCAGTGCAAGATCCTGTATGCAGATAGTATGCTTGTATTACTTGAAGTGGAGCCTCCTTATCCGCTGCGTCGATAGTATACACCCAGACGCTGCCGTCCGAAGCACCTAGAGCAATGGTGTTTGGGTGTGAGGGATTCGGACACGGTATGAGGAAGTTGATCTCAGGCACCTCTTGCGCTTCGGCAACTAGAGTGTAGGACTGGTTCTTCGTGCTGTAGGCGCGCAGGCGGCCGTCGAGACCTCCACTAACGAGATAGTCGCCATTTGGTAATGTGAACAATAAAGCGTTAATGCTGTCCGTATGGCCGGTAAGTTTGGCGACGGGCTGCAAAGAGGGACGGCCAGCCGAGGGGTTCGATTCATAGGATGTGGGAAGGAGGGGAGATGGGGTTTCGGCGGAGAAGACGTAGGTAGTATCATCGCCTCCGCCAGTGGCTATTTTAGAAGTATCAAGTGGATGTTGGGCTACCGTGAAGATGGAATCGGTATGCAAGTCGAAGTGCGCTTTTGAATCATTCTGGAGCTGGATTTCGTGCTCTTGAGCGTTATCGTCGGGATCAGAATCCATGTGGTCGTCAGGATCTGAGGGTATTTCTTCTGCCGCTTCAGCGGCGTCCAGGAGATCGGGCCCATCTTCTAAAGATTCGTCTTCTTCGTTTCGAGGTGGTGACGATGCCATGACCTGTGCAGTACCGGCAAATTTGGGTTTATGTGGCTGTCTAGGGTAAGAATGAAAGAAGAAAATGAAAGGCAGTAGTGAGCGGAGAAGAGCGAGAATGATCGGGCTAAGTAAAGCTAGCCCATATGTTGTATCAATTGCTTAGAAATGCACTCGCCATACCGTACATAACGCATCGCACTTCGCATAGAGAAATCGTCATTTCCACCTTAAGCCCTAGATCTAGTCCGAATCCGTCCGTACATACAAAAATTCTCTATTGCCAGAACACAAGTATTTCTCTCTGGTGCTCTGAAGGTTACCGAATTGTGCTGCCACCTCTATTGCGGCTTTTGTGACTTCCTCCACTCCTCTGCTTCGCCAAAAGCATCGAAAGCTTTCTCACTAACCTCTCTCGCAATATCAGCAACGCCAGTGATAATCCACCCCTTGCTCTCCGTCTTCCACATGTTGAAAATGTTTGTGCCGGTGTGATTCATTTTGCCATTCTCCAGGAATATGTACGGCGTCCACCTGCGCATCTCAAAGTCAGCGTTGCCTTTGTGAGAACGGAGTCTGCTTCAGCCGCACGTCTGGCTTTCGAATGCAATCCAAAGTGGGAAGAGGAAAAACCAAAGAACTACACTTACGCAACGCCCAGATCCCCATCAACATGCACAGAGGAGTTGTAGATCTGCTCCTCCATTTGCGTCTTCGAATCCACGGGGATGCGCTCCACCACGGTCTCCAGACTTAAATGGACCGGCCTGCCTCGACGGATGAGCGTCGCTGCACCACTCGGTAAGACCAACGAACGCATGAGCGTGCGATCTTTGTTCTTGATGCAGGAGAGAAATTTGTTGACGACTTCGAGAATGGCGATTTCCTCAGATACTTTGCTTTGTCTGATTCTCCTCGCGGTGCCTTCAGAGCCGATGAAAGCTTCACTAGAGGGGCCCGAATGAGGCATGTTGATTCGATGAAAGGGTTGAGCGTCGCTTTCGGGGCTAAAATCTTCAAGAGGTCGGAGGCGGGAGGAATGTCAATTTGTAGTAACACCGAATAAATTATTGTACAAGTCGTTAGCGTTCATTCATTTCCCCTTTCACTACGAGGCAAAAGACGCAAATCGTAGAATCTCGGATTCCTTTAGATGCAGTCATTTTCGGGTATTTCTAGTGGTCTTGAGGAGCAGCATGTATCCCGATCATCTACAGGCTTAGGAGGGAAAATGATAAAGTATTAAGCGTGACAAGTTGATCTGGTCTTACATAGGTCTATATAGGAGATCACATTCAAAAGCTGTCCCCATCGTTTGTTTGGTCATGCTCAAAGTTCATATATACAGATACATGGATTACAATCTGGGGCCCTTTTGTCTTCTGGCTTCCCTGTCCTGGTCCCTTAGCAAGCGCCTCAAGATCTTACCACTGGGACTCTTAGGGATGACTTCGACAAATTGGACGCCTATGATAGTTTAGCCCGATTCCTTATTATTCTTACAGTCCCAGTGAGAACGATGTGGGTCCAAAAAAACTCCGAAGCTTACCGCCTTTCAGCCACTTATGCCGGGCTTTATGCTCTTCAACATGTTTTTGGATTTCTCTCATGAGCATGCGGTCATTGTCTTCCAGACCCACTGAAGGTGACTTGACGACAAAAGCTTTGGGAAGCTCACCAGCCGCGTCGTCAGGGACAGGAATAACAGCTGCGTCGCCAACCGCAGGGTGTGACAAAAGGTGAGCTTCAAGCTCAGCAGGCGCAACTTGCAAACCCTTGAATACGACGTTAGCCTATTCTTTGATTCTATCCTTCCGCAGGCCTCATACCTTGACCTTGATCAACTCCTTGATTCGATCCACGATGAAAACATGCTCGTTTCCCTGGGCACTCTTCCTCACCACGGCTTCGTCTCCGGTTCTCATCCATCCATCTTCGAATGTCTCTTTGTTTGCTTGATCATTGTTAAGGTACCCTAGAACAACGCTGGGCGATTTGACTACCAGCTCGCCAGGCTGGTCATATCCCGTCACCTCCGTACCTTCGATCGAGACAATCTTAGCTTCGACTGACGGTAACAGCGACCCGCTCGATCCGGGCCATACGTCGTGAAATGGGGTGGAAGAGACTACGGTGCTTGTCTCGGTGAGCCCTATTTGTAAAGTAAGCGAACACAAGCCAAGAACGGCGAAGATCGTTCCGAGAATCTTACCATAACCTTGCCTGATAACCCACGAAGGATACTGCGATTGCAGGTCCAGCGCAGTCTCTGCACCCAGAGGTGCTGCACCGGTAAATATTGATCGGACCGAATTGAGGTCGAATTTGTCCAAAGTCGATTTATTCTTTGCCATAACAATAATGATGGGCGGTACCTATGGAGATTACTTACGTCAACCGAAATAATTCTGGTTTGCCAGGTATCGATTCCGTCTATATGCTGCAAGATTGGGAAGCAAAGGAGAGGAGAGGGTGAATCGGCTCACTAAGAAAAGAGCGTTGATCTTGAAATTTTGAATGGAACTGAGGAGGTGCTGGAAGTCAAATTTCGGAAGATTGATCACTTGATCGCCTCTATAGGTGGTCGCGTGACAGATAACAACCAAAGAGTATATATGGCTTTGCGGTAATAGACCCAGGACGACTTCCGTGACGTACTTGCTGCCAGGCTGTCGCACGGAGTCTCTGTAGGGTTTCTCGAACGCTGTTATCTGTAGGACGTTTGATATGACGTTTCTGTGGGAGATCATGACGCCTTTCTGTTTGCCTAGAGTCAGCGCGGATTGCAATACATGATTGGGATATGTATACAGGCAAACCAGAGGTACCACTTGAATAGCAAAGATATGCAGTCTTTTCCGAGCCGGCGCCCTTTTTCCAATGGAGCTTTTCCAATTGGGGGAGCTTCCCACCCTTCTCAATGAGTTGATCGACAGTCTGGAACTCTGGTGGAGAGGACAGACCACCAGTAGCTTCTTTGGGAAGAGCGAGCAGGTAGACGCGATTCCTTGGAATTCCAGAGTTTGCAGCAGCTTCAATCGCTATGGGTAGAAGAGGCAGACAAGTGAACAAAGCTTTGGAGCCTGATGATTTCAGCTGATACTCCAATTCGGCTCTCGAGTAAGCTGCGTTTGCGGGCGAAACAACCCCAGACAAACTATGAACGGCCCACGACAAGGGTACAGTATCAATCTATATTCACCCATCAGCCATTGCCCCAGGCTATGCTATCGTACAAATTGCCTCTTCCTACCGTATTGACACTGAATATTCCGATCACCTTGTCCCACTCCGATCCTTCATTAGGCGTCCAGCCAAGCTCTTTTGAGAGTGCCCTTGCTAGCTTATCAACACGGTCCCGTACCTCCAGAGCCGAGTATCCAAATCCAGTCAAACTGCAGGTGAAGGGTTGCATCGCATGGCTGAGAGGACAGCGGCCATACTGCTCGTTCAGCATGAACTCACTGATAGGTATGGAGTCTGGTGGATCCAAAGGCAGTTTCGGGACCCATTGAGGAGGGAAGAAAACCATTATGATGGTTTTGAGGCTTCGACGAAGTAGTTGCCTGTGTAATTATGGAATCCAAATGAAAAAGGGAAGGCTTCAAGCGGCGCCAGCACTCCCAAGACTCAAAGAGGCCAGCTCGCTACTACTGTACTATACCTACCTAAGGTACCTCGGTAGGTACTTAGTTTGCGGGGAAACTCTGTTTCGGTATTCTCCGCGGCTATTACTCGGAAGTCACAATCACTCCTCAGAGTATAAATGCCAACAGAACATAGGGACGAGGGAAGTTTCCGAAGTCTGATTTGAAGATTTTGATGTTGAATATCTTTCCACAATCATTCCAGTTAGAGGGGCTCGACCAGCAGCGCATGTCAGTACTCCTGAAACGCAGGGATGACAGCAGTGAAGCCCATCAGAGATATTCATACGAGCGAGTATGGTCACGAAAAGCATAATAGCAACAATAGTGCCACAAGGCTTGAGTGGTGGACACTTCTGACTCCGCCCAAGTCCTGGGAAACTAGAAGACTGGCCAAGGAAAATCATCGGCGTCTGAGCTGACTTGAACGACAACATCCTCCAAATTGGCGCGTAGATCATGCCAACAAGATGACCAAAGGTCTGGAGAATCGGAGCTGAAGAATATTTCGGCCTTTCAAATACTATGCCTACATCTTCATTGTACTTTGTCGTCGAGACCAATCACCTTACCTACCTATCTTTATATATATCAGTGGACAACGTCAATCGTCCAGGCTGACAGTATGTTCAGCGTGTGTGGAGGACCAAAGTTTGGTGTTGCTAGAAGCTCCCAGTGCGCAAATCCACGCTTCAGAGGAGGCATCAGACACGGCGTCGGACACGAGCTTTGTTGCAGCAATCTCAACACAAGCCCACCGTCGATGCATCAGAACAGGATTGGCTATTAGATTGCCAAGGTACATTCCCTTGCACCGCCGTGCCAGCGCCAAGTCGACAGAAAAGAGTTCAAAGTCCTAACACACATATCGGACGTCAGTACCGTCAATCTCAAGGCCTCGCTCTGAGGCTTCAGAACGCGCCTTTGGAAGGAAATTCACACATGTGAGCCGGACTGGCACATCACACCTTTGAGAGACTACTAGCGAAGGTCCCAGCTAAATTAACTATGTAATTGTTGTCTGCCAGTACTGGGAGTCTTCGAAGTCTTGAGACGGGTCTCGGAGGCTTTCGCTTTTCACTGCCGCGCTGTGACAGAGAGTCGTCCAAGCGAAGCATCTGATGCTAGACTTGTGGGGGAGGCTCCGAGGAAAAGACTATCAAGGGAATTTTCGGCTCGATTCGTCGCAACTTGTCCACCTCAAGGTACTGATTCCAAAAATCAGCATGCCAAGAGAGACGAATCCTTATCAAATGGAGCTGATCTTCTCCACCAACCTCGACGACCGAAGCTATGGTCCCGTTAACGTTGCGCCAGGCGCATCATGGGTAGACAAAACCCACGCAAAGCTCATCTGCAGCATGTCTGTAAGCTTTGATGTCGACTCACGACTCCCTCCTATACATAGAGGCAATATCTGAACGGCAGTCACAGACGCTCAACCCAATGCTGGATATCCGACTCTCACTTTGGGCCCTAGACATCTCAGACCATCCGTTTCTACTGCAGGAGTTCCTCGCCAGCTTCAAATACTCAAAGAAAGCAATTTCTGTTCACCAAGCCAAGGTTGCTGATTTGAGCCTAAGGCAGGCACGAAACAAGGCAGGAACAGAGGAAAGGGACGTAGGGAACCTGCTTTGTATGCTCTTGATCGCGCGGAAGGAATGATGTGGGGTGCGAAATATACAATTTGAGAAGAGTTGAGAGGAACAGTGGCCTTGGGGATAAGATTGCAAAACACATTGAACCAATTGAATGGCTTCAAATCGAGGACAGTCTGGAGGACGAATCCTATGAGCTTGATGAAGGATGTTCTGAACATCGATTGAACCTGGCAATAAGCTCTCACGGCTTGGCTACCGGCAATTGTTGGGTAGAATGCAAGTTCGGAATGCTTTTTGTGTGCTCCTTTGGAGACCAGAAAGACGAATTTGGGAGTGTGCCACATCCAGGTGCTGTCTGTTTGGGTGCTGTTCATGAATGCAATGAGATAAGAAAGAGGGCTGGTGAGTGACCTTGGAATTTCTTGTTTTTACAGACCCAACCCGAGAAAGAAAAAACAAGTTTGTCCAGAGTAGCTGTGAAGGCCACCTAGGAGATATATGTTTATGCAGGCGCATTGTGCTTGGGTAAAGACCTGATATTGCTGAAACAGAGTGGCCGTATTTGCAGTCTGATAGAGTGACTATCGCTATATATATATGTATTCACCGCCTTCGTCTTTTCACGTCAGTGAATGCTACTGACTCTTTTATTAGGACTCTTTGAAGCTCAATCTGATGAATCATGACAAATACGGTACCTGGGTTTAATAAATTACAAGCCGTTATGGATGTGGTTGTGGGTTGTGTGACTTCAGTCCGGATAAAGGATCGTCTATAGAAATATGAGTGAGTGAGTGAGTGAGTGAGTGAGTGAGTGAGTGAGTGAGTGAGTGAGTAAGTGAATGAATGAATGGAATACTGAGTGACTGACAATTATTGTGACCTAGCCGGAAACCTTAATCCGACTACTCTGAAAGCGGTCAAGCCGAATTCACTAAATGTGCCTCACATCTTCAATTCCATCTCAGTGATGACTTCTGATTCAACCCCGTCCGAGTCACTCCTGCTTGCTTATGGCATAGATCCAGAGCCAGCTCTCCTCAGTTGTCCATGAACATATTCTCCACTTTGTCTCCCAATCCTTGACTTGAAGGCAACCTCTCAAGGCTTACATCTCCTCACGGGGATTCATCTTGCTGGCGGCAAGCTACGATTTTGCCTGCAATTGGATCAAAGACCGGATCCGTTTCCCATCAAAGACTTCTCCTGTTCATCTCCGCACCTCGACCCCGCAGAGTCAGCCACCTTCTTCAAGACATCCTCCAACCGTCTCTCTGGTGTCTCCTTCCCAATCTCCCTTGCGTCGCTCAATCGTCTCTTTCAAGGTGTGTCGGCGCACTACTGAGATCTACGCATCTCTTTGACAGTGTTTCTCTGTCTTGAAGCTTCTCTGAAGCAAATGCCTTCAGCTACTTGCGCTACCTAGGAATACCTTGTCTCTGCGTCTGATTGGGTAGCTTCCCTTTTCGATCACAATGGCAAAGCGTAAGTCATTCTTCCGAAACCCCAGTCCACTACATCTTTTTAGCTCTGGCCTGCGTGGCCTGGGGAAGAATCAAAGTCAAGGTACTTGAGGCAAAGTCCAGACCCTGCGCGCAAATGTGTCTGGTGAACAAGATGTTTGATCCGGCTGGGCGTCATTCTAGATCTGAGTGACATTGTCCGAGCCGAATCAAGAAATCTATTCACATTGTCCGAGCCGAACCAAGTATCCTATTCACGAGATACAATAGTGATGGTCCGAATTACAGGGATTGTGGCTCTTCACTACTTACACCCTATGCAAACATCACTTCTTACTTTCACTTCCCATCCATCGATTAACAATCCTCGACGCTTATCTACACTTATGAAGTACCTTCTTTTGATCATGGCACTTGATCCCGGAATACTATAACTGACATCCTATTTCTCTAGCTAAGACTGTGTCTCTTAAGACGAGGAAAGCCGCAAAGCATGCAGATAATACAATAGACTCTTCACAGAGTGAGACTACCTTGGATCAAGGTAGTCATTTCGTTAACGGTACTCGACGATCGCATCGCCTTCACACTATATCAGATTCCATTATCAATCAAGAGATGCCGTCTTTAGGTCAAGCACCGTTGGGTAAAACTAAGCCACTGCCTCCAGCTCCGGCTCCAAACCTTGCTACAGAAATTCCGGACAGTGCTATCCTGTCATCAAGCAATAACACTGCTTTAGTCGAAAAGACCAATAGCAACGAAGCGGTTGGCACTCAGTCCTCAGAAGGTGCGCACTCTTCGTCTGTGAATCATAAGCTTCGGACCAGAGTTGTACTCGGAAACCTAGAGACTGACATGTTCGTTTTCTGCACCAGCCAAGAAACAAGCCAAACCCAAGAAACGTAAACAGCCGGAGCCTTCGAGTGACACGACAGACCTGTCAGCAGCTACACCAGCAAAGAGGAGGGCCGGACCTAGCAACCGCATAGTAGCTCCAGCAGCAAAGAAAAAATGCGGCGTGCATACTCAAGGTGGTGTAGATATTTCTAATGATTCTCGTCCGGATCCTGTTGGAAAACCACCGGCCTGGGCAGAGGTAATATTATACCCTAAACTTTTAGGCGATTCAAAGCTAACGTCTTAGCAGGAACGTCAAGCACTTTGCGAGACTTTTGACTGTTACCGAGCTTACCAGTCAGGGCCATATCATAATGATGGCATCGGTTATGGGTATCTCGTCGATAAGGCTGCTGCAGGACGGATCTATATGGATGGAGAAGTTATTATCACTAGAGCGTATGTCCTTGTTATTGGGACAAAGTCCTGAAATGCTAATCAATCCATAGAGGTGGAGGCTGTGATGTTGATACTAAGGGCAATAGGACGCAAACTAAGGACCATGCCCGAAGTGATCCCGGCGTTGCTTGTTTTGTGAACAATATAAAGAAAGGGATCCCAGTGCTCATGATCGTTGGTAAGTTAGTCCGAACCTTAGTCTGCTTTTAAGGTGTTAAGAAGTACCTATTTAGGGTCGAATAACGCACATTGTCCGACAAGACCTTTACATCGGTACTCCATTTTAGGCTGGTTTCAATGCACGGATATCTGGCCAGAGACCGTTAATGGTAAGATATGCTTTATGCTAAGGTTTGAGAAGATCGACCTCTGGTCTGTGAGCTGGTGGGATGTGGAGACCGATAACAATCTTCCACGACCAGACTTTACGACAAAAGCTTTCTGTCAAGCATGTATTCATTGCAATACGGAAAGCAAACAGGTATTGGAGCCGGGTTGGGTATGCCTGAATGAGGCATGCACTCATTACAACCTTCTGGATGGTCTAGCTATCTCGGAGGATGTAGAGCGGAACCCAGACTTTGTGAATGAGCGAACAAAGTTTGGAGACATTGAGGGGTTGCCAGATCTAATCCCAGCACTTCCAGACCCAGAATCTGTTGATGCTGCATTTACCACTGAGCGGAACAGCTGGAAAGGCATAGTATGTCCGAAATGCCAGAGATGTATCTGTCGCACATACTGGGATGCATGGCGCTGCGACACAGATGATTGTCACTTTGTCCTGCCGGTAAAACATTATGTGCACTCTGCAGGCTCGCTTATCGCCGATTGCACTTCTGAATACTCGGGTCGCGCTCTGCCACTCAATAAATACCTTGCCCCGGTCGTGGAACACGAGCCCGACTTTTTTGGTTACTGGCGTATTCAGCAGTACACACTCTTTCCGGGAAACACGATGACCCATTTTATGGCAAATGGGTATATCAATCGCAAACCTGGTGGAGCACATCAGATTCTGAGAGAATTACAAGAGGCGGACTTGGGTCTACGCAGATTCCAATTGTCAAACTGCAATGGTGAGCACTCCGCCAACCTCTGAACATACAGAAAGCTGACTTGAAGCAGTCAAGGGAACTCTGACAGGTCACTTCTCGGCGAACTTTGTGAGTCTTAGACATTCATAAATCACCAACAGAATGTGAGATGTGCTAAATCCTGCGTTAGGGAATGCCTTACAAGTTCGTGGTCCCTCAAGATTCTCAAGCTTTCAAAGATGCCCCTGAAGTCATCATGAACGGCCTCAGTCGCATGGTTTGGGCTGGCCGTATGGCCGTCACGGATGGCTCGTTCATCGAATTCAACGAGCTCCTGGCACTAGGATACTTCGAGAAGCAGAAGATAGGGGTAAGACAACACTCTGTCGCAGTACCTAATGTAGCATGGCGCAATTCTGATGTGTTGCAGTATCATGACGATGGCGAGGACGACCTACTGGGCACAATTGCAACCATGTCAATCGGAGGCGATGCCATCATGAATCTCCGCATGAAGGAAAAATGGTACTTCGCCAAAAACTTGAAGAGTGCAACCTACGACCCAACAGAGGAGGTTATCCCGGGTATGCAGGGATGGGAAGATCGCATGAAGCTGAACAGCCTGTACGGCCACATCAGCGAAAATCATTTTAACGCCGCCAAGAAGGAATTCTTTAAGAATGTGCAAGCGGGAGAATATGGAAGCAACCGCACAGCGCCTGCGGTCGTCAGCCTCAAACTCAAGCATGGCGACATCACCGTGATGAATGGGCGGAGTTTGCAAAAATACTTCGAGGTCGGTATTTCTTTTACACCTTTACTGCTACTTGAAGCTAACACGTTTCAGCACGCGATTATCCCAGAGGGTAAGCTGCGGTACGCCATGACGTGCCGCTACGTCAAGCCGGAGAACATCCCAAAAGAAGATCACTGGAAGGCAGTATATCACATCGACGCCGCCGATATGTACGACGGTGATCCAAATCTTATCCAAGAGGTGAAGGAGAACATGGCGAGGCTCGCTGCTGCAGCGGCTGCCAACGAGGCATGAGAGGATGAACGGGGGGGGGGGGAATTTTCGCAATTTACGTGCGCAGACACTGATGCTTTCTGGTTCCTTCCTGCTTTAGCATGCAGCCAGCATACCAGCAGTTTAAGATTCACGACCTTGCTGATATCTAGCCCACCACAGAGGGCATTATTTGCGCTGGAGCTTGCCTGCGACATCATCATGATACGATCTATCTCGCACAGTTGGCGAGTTCATTTTTGCATTTTGAAGCTGGCGGCCACCCACATCATTTGGGAGATATGCTTGCGCTTCTGATATCCAACAACTGCCTTCGTCACTTTTTTCATAGAGCGCTCTGAGAGATAGAAGAATCTTTTGCAAATATCCTGGCTGCTTTCCTGATGCATGTTCCTTCGCGAGACAATTCAATGACTGACTGAACCAGAAGACACCCTCACCAAGCAGGCCCATGCCCTTGCAGAAGATTGTTTGATAAGCTCATGCATGACCTCTTCCTACGCCATACCAGACACGATCTCTTGCGCGACACACCAAGTACAGAGGATCTCCTCCTCCTCCTCCGTTTCATCCACCTCTTAGTTTCCCTTTCTTAATCAACATCCCACTCACCAGCCTCCAACCTCTGCAAGATCTCCTCCTCCACAACCCCCATATTCCCCACCGTATTACCCTCCCCACTCGGCCCCACATCATTGAACTGCTCCACGACCCTCACCCTCCCCTTCGCAACCTCCAGAATCATACCTCCCTTAACTTCCACCTCTTTCGTACCCCCTCCGGACTCCCCAGCGCCCGATTGACTCCCCGCAGCGGCCAAATCAGCAGACACATGAACGGATTTATTCTCGACGAGCGAGACCATGACGTCCGCGACGAACTCGGGTGTCACCCACGCGTCGTCCTCGGCTAGCATTTTCAGTTTCTCCGGGTTGTCGGTCCACAAGGGGGTCTTGATGACGCCGGGGGCGACGGCCGTGACTCTGATGCCGAGGCGGGAGTCGAGGGGTGCGAGGGAGCGGACGAAGCCGTTGATAGCGTGCTTGGTCGCGTTGTAGATGGGGCCTGGGAGCGGAGTGTTTTGGCCTGCGATGCTGGAGATGTGGACGATGGATTTTTTGGGGGAGGGGTTGGTGGGCTTGGAGGAGAGGAAGTGGGAGATTGCGAGTTGGGTGGTGCGGATGGGATGGGTGAGGTTGATGTCGAGGCTCGCGTAGCGGTTGGATGTGGGACTGTCTTTGGAAGGCGGCTTTCCGGGTGGGTGCCAGAAATTGGAGAAGGGCTGTTGGGAAGTCAGCCGTTGAGTTCGAGGCCAATAGAGGGCTGGAGTGGTAAAAACAGGTTCGTAGACTCCAGCACCCGGACAGACGATATCCGCGCCTCCAAAGGTTCTGCTTGCAACGTGGAACATGCGCTCTAGTTGTTGCCAATCCCGGACGTCGGTTGTCTGGAAGACCGCTTTGGCGGGGGACTGCGAATCATTGGCATGGTTAGACAGCAGCTCTTGAGCTTCTGGGCGAAGGGCTAGGTCTGCGAAGAGGACGTTGCAATGTTTGGAGAGGAGAGCACGGGCAAAGGAGAGATTGATTCCTGGGCTTGTGGTTAGAATGCTTGCGGCGATGGAAAGCAATAGAGAAGCCTGTCCGGGAGACGTACCTGACCCCGCGCCTGTTACTATGGCAGTCTTTCCTGCAAGTGACAGGGCCATAAGCTAGACGAAGTGGATCCTGGAAAGCTAGCCCAGGAGTTCCAGAAGAGGCTTCCCATGGTCGATGCCCCTATGTTGTACTTCTATATAACCTCCCTCAGATCGGTCATCCATGGGCATTGATTTGGTTGGCACGGTTGGAAGGATATCTTCAAGGCAGGTATGCCGAGGCTTCAATAAGGTCGAAGATGACCGCCTGGAAATTTCGACTACCCATACTGTCGAGCGTCAACAGCTAGACTTGAGCACTCTTCCGCCATGTGATATAATCATGTTCTCGTTTTCATAAGCATACCACGCTAATTACGTTCTCTCTACATACACATTCGGCCATCTCAAGCTTTCTCGATCTTCTCCTTGAGAATGCCCTTGAGAGTGATTGCATCAGCAGCAAACTTGGAAATACCCTCTCGGAGCTTCTCCACCGCCATCGCTTCCTCATTGAAATCAAATCGAAATAAGGCCTCATCGTTGAGGTACTCCTTCTTTTGAATATCAAGAGCTTGGGCATCCTTCGCAATCAGCTTCTGGGGAATCTTCTCTTTCGAGTTGTAGAGGTCCTCTAGGTAATTGGGCTGCAGGCAAACGTGTCAGTGGACATCTCTCTTACTAGAGAGACTAGAGACACATACAGAAATAGTCAAGTAATCACATCCGGCCAGCTCCGTGATCTCACCAACGTTTCTGAAGCTAGCGCCCATCACAATGGTCTTGTATCCGAACTTCTTATAGTAATTGAAGATCTGTTGAACGCTCTTAACTCCTGGGTCATCCTGGGCGCTGTACTCCTTCTTGTTCGCTGCCTTGTACCAGTCCAAGATACGGCCAACGAACGGAGAAATCAGGAAGGCACCAGCCTCAGCTGCAGCAATGGCCTGGGGCAGGGAGAACATGAGAGTCAGGTTGCAGTTCACACCGTGCTCCGATTGCAAGATATGGGCTGCTTTAATACCCTCCCATGTGGAAGCGAGCTTGATGAGGACACGCGATTTATCGATGCCAATGTCTTTGTAGAGCTGGAGAGCGTCAGCAATTGATGAGGGTGAATAATGGAATCGGATTTACATCGATGATATGCAGAGCCTTCTTGATCGAACCTTGGACGTCGAAAGAAAACCGAGCATCTACTTCAGTAGAGACCTTTCCAGGAACGATTTGTAGAATCTCCTTGCCAAATTCGACGAGCAGGCGGTCTAGCGTCGAATCGATCTTCTCGTCCAAATCTTTGCCCTGTGTACGCCATTGTCAGTATTTGCGTCACAACACTTCCAACGTTGAAGTCACTGACATGATCCTTTCCGTATTCAACGGCAACATCCATAAGCTTTGCGTATTCTGGCTTTTTGGACGCAGCGAGAATGAGCGAGGGATTTGTGGTAGCATCTTGTGGCTTATACTTTCCGATGGTAGCAAAGTCACCCGAGTCACAAACGACGGTGGTGCCAACGGCTTTCAGTTGTTCAAGAGAGCTAGTCATGATTTGGTTTTGTTTTGTGTCTAAGTAGGATTATGTCTTGTCGTCAATGAAGAAAGATTGATGTTGTTTGTGGTTTAAAATATGAATTTTCTTTTCTTCTGCCCCGCCGAGCCCCCAACAAATGACATCGGATCGAGGCGGAGGCGGAACTTCGGGTACAGTAAAGTGGGGCGGTCCAAATACGTAAATGGAAACATAAAATATAGTAAGGTAATTTATTCATCTGTTGCAGCAGCCCTTCTTCTATTGGACTTCCAACATCGCCTGAATGCCCTTGTCTAGACCATGACAATCCGTGACAAACCCCCATGTCCGCGCGCTATTAAATTCCATACACTCCGTTGCATACTGGGGGCTTGTGGTACCGCATGCGTCCTTCAGAAGAATACAGTCCCATCCTTTCGTGAACGCATCCTGAAGGCTGCCTCCCACGCATTGGTCAGTGTTGACCCCTGAGAACAATAATGTTTTAATGCCCTGTTGCTCCAAGAAATCCGTGCACGGCGTCGAAGAACCCCAAAGGCCCGACATTCGATTCTTGTGAACCCATACGTCAGGCTTCTCCTTTAGCAATTGTCCTTCCTTGTAGGCTGCATCCAAAGCTGGTGGCAATGCTGCATTCCATGTATTTCTCATCAAAAGCCTTCCTGCGTCCACAACCTTGCCATCTTCTATTGTCATAGGTCCGATCTCGCTCCCAAGTCCTTTGTAAATCCTTTTTGGCTTTCCATTCTCGGTCAACTCCTCTAGCACACCGTTCTTGTCCTGCATGAATTGCTCTGCAACGGACTGATTCACACCATGAGCGTCTATGACTGGCAGGGACTTGCTTTTGCCACCCTGTCCAAGAGCAGCCTCGAAGCCAAACGCTCTCAGTGTACTTGGCGGCATAAGATCAATGTCTTCGCTCGTCAGTCCCCAATTCAGCCAGATTATCTGTATTCCCGCCCTCCTTGCGGCTGGTATTGCTACATCGACCAGCTGCATTTTGGCCTTATTCCCAGCACCATCGGCAGGCCGACCCAGATATGTAGAGATGAAGAAATTTTGCATGTCGATGATGACGAGTGCGGTCTTAGCGGGCGAAATGACAATCGGGGTGGTTGTCGTGGACAGGGAGATTGAGTCCTTTGGGGATGGGAGAGCGTACTCGGGAGGTGAAGGACGGGTCAGGTCGAAACTAGGCGGTGATGTTGAATGGAGCCAGTGATTGGGATACGTTCCAACCAGGGAACGGCGATGCGGAGTGTCTCCGTTGATGTCATGTTTGGGGGGGACTAGATCAGTCATCTTGAGCTTCCAGCTGGGAACAAACAAATCCGAGATGAGCTGGAATAATGAACGAAATAAAAAGCAAAGCGTTCAACTGATCAAGAGATAGAAATGCCCATGAATATGGAAATAGAGATGATAATGACATAGTTCCCCCATAGTACCCCGCAGTACGATAAGGGAGATTTGCGCGGTAAAATGGCACAGTCAATGTCAACAGCTCAGCTGTTAGTCTGGGGCGCCTATTTCAGGCTTCACCAGAATGAGCCTCAATCTTGGCTGAGGCTGATAGAGATAGTCCTAGTGCTGGCAAATCGTACTTGTGACCTCAACGACAATGACTTACTGACTGAAGAAAAACAGGGAGTATCATCACGTACCATGTCGAAGACTGATAGGCAGGCGCACATGAAGTAAGAAGCGCTAATCGACATAGGAAGGAGCAGTAAGAGTAAGTTGCGGTACGAGTACAGTACGAGTACTTAGGTACATATAAATAGAGCAATGGTTCGAGGTGTCGATCCTTGGGCGGTACCTTCGGGTTCCCCACAAACTTGGCCATTAAATCCTTTTATTTGCCGTGCTGCATCAACATCAACATTGCCCTTATTGGTGGTCAATTTTACATAGACTCAGCTCAGCATTTCCATAAAAGTACCACTGGAGTTATAACACTTACAACATTGTCCGGTACGTGTAAGTCACAATCAAATACTATCTTCCATTGTCAGGACTCAGCTAGGGTGTCTCGTGCTTCTTCAGATCAATTGAAACTTTTGTAAGACGATAATTATTTATGCTCACGTCATTTGACATGTCTTCTCCAGAATTCCCTCCACTTTAATCAACGAAGATCACATCTCTGCAAGGGTTCCAAAGCTGGGCGTATTTGGATATCTGAAGCCACTGGCTAATTGTCAATTGAGGAGATTCATGCTACAGGCATTCATTCATCATTCGAGCGTATTTTTCCGGGACATCAGGATAATCATATTTGGAATTCACGATGCCCATTAATCAAGCAAAAGTCAAGAGTGTGCTGTCAGGGGACACTCTGATTCTGGCCAGCGTCAATAATCCAGCCCAGGAGAGAACCCTGAGCCTGGCATATGTCAGCGCGCCAAGACTCAGGAGAGAAGGAGACGAGGTAAGCCAAATTCTCTGTATGAGTATAACAGTGGATGAACTCTTCATTAGTCGTTTGCATTCCACTCCCGAGACTATCTCCGTCGCATGACGGTAGGCAAAGTCATTCAATTCACCATCCTTTATAGCATCCCAACAGGAGCAAAGCGGGATTATGGTACCATCCATCTCCAGACAGGGCAATCTTTACCAGATGCAGCTATTGCAGAAGGATGGGTGAAGTTGAGGGAGGATGCTGGGCGCAAAGATGATTCTGAAGCCTTTAAGGCTCTCATAGAGAAGCTGGAGCTTGCTGAAGCAAGCGCTAAGTCTAGTTCGAAAGGTATCTGGGCGTCCACGGGAGGGAATGTAGAGAATGCCTACGAAATCTCCAACCCAAAAGGCTTTATTGAGCAATACAAGGACAAGTCAGTAGAGGGAATTGTTGAACGTGTCCTAACCGGTGATCGAATGATTTTGCGGCTATGTTTGTCTCCTCAAAAGCATGTTCAGACAATGGTGCTTATTGCCGGTGTACGAGCACCAGCGACTAAGCGAACAAACCCATCTGATGGCAAAGAACAACAAGCCGAACCCTTTGGTCCAGAAGCACATGACTTTGTCGAGTCAAGGCTACTACAGAGAACTGTTCAGGTCGAAATTTTAGGATTGAGTCCACAAGGTACACTGGTCTGTACAGTGAAACACCCAAATGGCAGCATTGCCAAGTTTCTTCTTGAGGCTGGATTAGCACGTTGTACCGACTTCCATTCAACAATGCTTGGTGGTCAAATGTCTGTTCTTCGGCAGGCTGAAAGGCAATCTAAGGACAAGAGAATAGGGCTTTTCCAAGGACTTACCAACAACATGCAAGAAGCCAGCGAAATGGACGCTACGGTTGCTCGCATTCAAACAGCGGATACCATCTACTTAAGAGAGAAATCGGGTACCGAAAAGCGAGTGAGCTTGAGTAGCGTTCGGCAACCCAAGCCTACTGATGCAAAGCAAGCACCCTTTCAAGCGGACGCCAAGGAGTTTTTGAGAAAAAAGTTGATTGGCAAGCACGTACGGGTCACTATTGATGGCAAAAAGGCCGCAACGGAAGGTTTCGAAGAGCGAGATGTTGTGACCATCATGATCAATAATAAAAATGTGGCCTTACAATTGGTAGAAGCTGGCTATGCATCTGTGATCCGGCATCGAAGAGACGACGGTGAATATCGGGCCTCACATGTGGAAGGCCTTTGCTAACATCTTTCCAGACGATCGTAGCCCCGCTTATGATGAGCTTCTAGCCGCGGAAGAAGCTGCCCAGAAAGACGAGAAAGGAATGTGGTCTCCCAAACCTTCTGCCGCCAAAACATATCAAGACTACTCAGAAAGCCTGCAGAAAGCAAAGATCCAGTCGTCGGTTCTCCAACGACAAAAGAAGATCCCAGCAATCGTTGATTTCGTCAAAGGCGGCTCCAGGTTCACTATACTCATTCCCCGTGAAAACGCCAAACTCACATTTGTACTCTCTGGCATTCGGGCTCCACGGTCAGCCCGTAATGCAAACGAAAAATCCGACCCTTTCGGACTAGAGGCTCACGACTTTGCCAATCGACGCTGCCTCCAACGAGACGTCGAGATCGATGTTGAGGCCACAGATAAAATAGGTGCTTTCATCGGCACCCTCTACATAAACCGCGAAAATTTCGCCAAGCTCCTTCTCGAAGAAGGCTTCGCCAGCGTTCACGCGTACTCTGCCGAGCAGTCTGAGCATGGCGGCGAGCTCTTCGCAGCCGAGAAGAAAGCAAAAGTCGCTAAGAAGGGTATATGGAAGGACTACGATCCCTCCATCGAAGACAGCGTGGAGGACCTCAACTTCAATGAAGCTACTACCAATGGCCACACCGATTCTTCCGCGCCCGTCAAGAAAGACTACCGTGATGTCATTGTCACCCACATCGACCCCACAACCGCCCACCTCAAGCTCCAGTTCATTGGACCAACGACCTCGGCCGCACTCACCGCCCTCATGGCAGCCTTTGCCAAGCATCACCACTCTCCTCCTTCCTCGGAAAAGTCCCTCCAAAATCCACCCAAAGCGGGCGACGTGGTAGCGGCACGCTTCTCCGAAGACGGCGAATGGTACCGTGCGCGCATCAGACGAAACGACCGCGAGGCCAAGAAAGCGGACGTCCTCTTCATCGATTACGGCAACAGCGAGACCCTGCCGTGGAGCGAACTCAGACCCATGACTCAGCCGCAATTCTCCCCGAGCAAACTCAAAGCCCAGGCCGTCGACGCCGGCTTGTCGTTCCTGCAGTTCCCGACTAGCGCGGAGTACATGGGCGATGCGGTCCGGTTCCTGGAGCAGGTCACGGGTGGGAAACAGCTTGTGGCGAGCGTGGACTTTGAGGACAAGGATGGCACGTTGTGGATTACGCTGTTTGATGCTGAGTCTGAGGGTGGGGAGGAAGCGAGTGTGAATGCGGAGGTCGTGGCGGAGGGGGCGGCGATGGTGTCGGGTAAGTTGAAGGGGTGGGAGAAGGCGAGGGGGAAGATTGTGGAGGGGTTGAAGGGTAAGGAGAAGGCGGCTAAGGAGGAGCGTTTGGGGATGTGGGAGTATGGGGATTTGACGGAGGACTGAGGGGGCCCTGTTTTGGGGGGAATTGTAGCGTCGGGAGTGAAGACATGGTGGCTGCGTTTGTGGGTGGGGAAGCGATGGGGTTAGGGAAGAGAGGAAAAAAAGTAGCTAGGGTTGGAAATTATCGTTTAGCAGATGCAAATGTCGTTGAAGACTTGTCTTTCCCACTTTTTACCACAATTCCATCATCTACGTACACTTTTCTCATCTCTTTCATCCCTCATCATGCATCATTTCATCCCATCGCTCCAGTTCCCCCAAAGACCCAATTCCATACCACACGCTTCCTACTGAGCGATCCCAATAACCCCACAGGCAGGCCTTCCCCCCGCATTCCCCGTCGTCTTACTCTGCTCGTGTCCGCCCTTGCCCAAATCATCGGTGCCCGCATGCACGACGATCGTCCGACCGAGCACGCTCTCGGGCCCAATCAACTTGATCTGCGAGTCCGTCACGGACCCCTTGGCGTTGCCCTGCGCGTCCGTTTTGAAATTGCCAAGGTCCCCGACGTGGCGCTCGCTGTCGGTGGGGGCGCCGTGGGTTTTGGAGAAGGGGTTGACTATTTGGGAGGGGGATGTTAGTGGGGAGATCTTTGTTTGTTTTGGTTTTGGTTTTGGTGGGGATGAGGAACAGGGGGGTGAGATGGGTGGGGGAAGGACGTACAGTGGGGGCCGGCGCTCGTGCAGCCATTGGTGTTGTCGCCAAATTGGTGCACGTGCATGCCGCGCTCGGCCGAGGCATCGTGGCCGCTGATGTCGTAGGAGATGGTCGTCGGGCTGGATTCGGAGGATTGCTCAAAGGTGACGGTGCCGCCGACTTTGGAGTCTCCGCGGAGGACTGCGACTGTTGGGGGTGTGAGAACGTGGTGATTAGATTGGGGAGTTTTTTTTGCGGAGGAGAGTGGGGGGAGATGGAGGGATTGGGGATGTGGATTGGAGATGGTGCAGGTGCTTTCTTTTGGATGGTGCTGATGGTTGTTGAAGGGTATGACTGGTGGGATGACGGACCTGCTTTGACCATGGTGGCTTTTGATTGTAATGGTACTGGTTATATTGTGATTGTTACTTGTGTTATAGAGATATTGACTTGATATTGCGGTTGGAGAAGATGGAGAACTATGTAGGTGTGCAACTGAGTGGTAGAAGGTGGGGTATTCTTGATCAGGTAATTCCGGATTTCAAAAAAAATGCAATATCTTGGCACTCACACTTGTTCCCCCACCCACCTAA